>JARWKJ010000004.1:112500-125000 GCA_029959095.1 Rhinichthys osculus
GATGGATGGATGGATGGATGGAATGATAGAATAATAGATGGATGGAACGATAGAACAATGGATGGATGGATGGATGGATGGAACGATAGAACAATAGATGGATGGATGGAACGATAGAACAATGGATGGATGGATGGATGGAACGATAGAACAATAGATGGATGGATGGAATGATAAAACAATGAATGGATGGATGGATGGATGGATGGATGGATGGATGGATGGAATGATAGAACAATGAATGGATGGATGGATGGATGGATGGATGGATGGATGGATGGATGGAACGATAGAACAATAGATGGATGGATGGAACCATAGAACAATGGATGGATAGATGGAACGATAGAACAATGGATGGATGGATGGAACGATAGAACAATGGATGGATGGATGGATGGATGGATGGAACGATAGAACAATGGATTGATGGATGGAACGATAGAACAATAGATGGATGGATGGAACCATAGAACAATGGATTGATGGATGGAATGATAGAACAATGAATGGATGGATGGATGGATGGAACGATAGAACAATGGATTGATGGATGGAACGATAGAACAATGGATGGATGGATGGAACGATAGAACAATGGATGGATGGATGGATGGATGGATGGATGGAACGATAGAACAATGGATGGATGGATGGAACGATAGAACAATGGATGGATGGATGGAACGATAGAACAATGAATGGATGGATGGATGGATGGATGGATGGAACGATAGAACAATAGATGGATGGATGGAACGATAGAACAATGGATGGATGATGGATGGATGGAACGATAGAACAATGGATTGATGGATGGAACGATAGAACAATGGATGGATGGATGGATGGATGGATGGATGGAACGATAGAACAATAGATGGATGGATGGAACGATAGAACAATGGATTGATGGATGGAACGATAGAACAATGAATGGATGGATGGATGGATGGATGGAACGATAGAACAATAGATGGATGGATGGAACGATAGAACAATGGATGGATGGATGGATGGATGGAACGATAGAACAATAGATGGATGGATGGAACGATAGAACAATGGATGGATGTATGGATGGAACGATAGATGGATGGATAAAAAATTTGGGCGGGGAAAGTTTCTGAAAATTCCTTGATTTGACACGGAATCACCCAAATAATATTTCACACATTAATGCAGCCTCAGTGAGCAGAGAGACTTTCAAAACATTAAATAATCTTAGCTATCCTAAACTTATGACTGCCATTGTACACGAAAAATAACTGCAAGTATCAAATTCAAAACAGCCATTTTGCACAAAACTAGATAATAAATTCAAAAAGAGGTTTTTACCTGCGAGATGCTAATCTGACATCATCATGCGGTCGATCCGAAAGCTGTCCGAACACACACCAACCGGGAGCGACAACACACACCAACAGGGAGCGACAACACACACCAACAGGGAGCGATAACACACACCAACAGGGAGCGACAACACACACCAACAGGGAGCGACAACACACACCAACCGGGAGCGACAACACACACCAACAGGGAGCGACAACACACACCAACAGGGAGCGACAACACACACCAACAGGGAGGGACAACACACACCAACCGGGAGCGACAACACACACCAACAGGGAGCGACAACACACACCAACAGGGAGGGACAACACACACCAACCGGGAGCGACAACACACACCAACAGGGAGCGATAACACACACCAACAGGGAGCGACAACACACACCAACAGGGAGCGACAACACACACCAACAGGGAGCGACAACACACACCAACAGGGAGCGACAACACACACCAACAGGGAGCGATAACACACACCAACAGGGAGCGATAACACACACCAACAGGGAGCGACAACACACACCAACAGGGAGCGACAACACACACCAACAGGGAGGGACAACACACACCAACAGGGAGGGACAACACACACCAACAGGGAGCGACAACACACACCAACGGGAGCGACAACACACACCAACAGGGAGCGACAACACACACCAACAGGGAGCGACAACACACACCAACAGGGAGCGACAACACACACCAACAGGGAGCGACAACACACACCAACAGGGAGGGACAACACACACCAACAGGGAGCGACAACACACACCAACAGGGAGGGACAACACACACCAACAGGGAGCGATAACACACACCAACAGGGAGCGATAACACACACCAACAGGGAGCGACAACACACACCAACAGGGAGCGACAACACACACCAACAGGGAGCGATAACACACACCAACAGGGAGCGACAACACACACCAACAGGGAGCGACAACACACACCAACAGGGAGCGATAACACACACCAACAGGGAGCGATAACACACACCAACAGGGAGCGACAACACACACCAACAGGGAGGGACAACACACACCAACAGGGAGGGACAACACACACCAACAGGGAGCGACAACACACACCAACGGGAGCGACAACACACACCAACAGGGAGCGACAACACACACCAACAGGGAGCGACAACACACACCAACAGGGAGCGACAACACACACCAACAGGGAGCGACAACACACACCAACAGGGAGGGACAACACACACCAACAGGGAGCGATAACACACACCAACAGGGAGCGATAACACACACCAACAGGGAGCGACAACACACACCAACAGGGAGCGACAACACACACCAACAGGGAGGGACAACACACACCAACAGGGAGCGACAACACACACCAACAGGGAGGGACAACACACACCAACAGGGAGCGATAACACACACCAACAGGGAGCGATAACACACACCAACAGGGAGCGACAACACACACCAACAGGGAGCGACAACACACACCAACAGGGAGCGACAACACACACCAACAGGGAGCGATAACACACACCAACAGGGAGCGATAACACACACCAACAGGGAGCGACAACACACACCAACAGGGAGCGACAACACACACCAACAGGGAGGGACAACACACACCAACAGGGAGGGACAACACACACCAACAGGGAGCGACAACACACACCAACGGGAGCGACAACACACACCAACAGGGAGCGACAACACACACCAACAGGGAGCGACAACACACACCAACAGGGAGCGACAACACACACCAACAGGGAGCGACAACACACACCAACAGGGAGGGACAACACACACCAACAGGGAGCGACAACACACACCAACAGGGAGCGACAACACACACCAACAGGGAGCGACAACACACACCAACAGGGAGCGACAACACACACCAACAGGGAGCGACAACACACACCAACCGGGAGCGACAACACACACCAACAGGGAGGGACAACACACACCAACAGGGAGCGACAACACACACCAACGGGAGCGACAACACACACCAACAGGGAGCGACAACACACACCAACAAGGAGCGACAACACACACCAACCGGGAGCGACAACACACACCAACAGGGAGCGACAACACACACCAACGGGAGCGACAACACACACCAACAGGGAGCGACAACACACACCAACAGGGAGCGACAACACACACCAACCGGGAGCGACAACACACACCAACCGGGAGCGACAACACACACCAACCGGGAGCGACAACACACACCAACCGGGAGCGACAACACACACCAACAGGGAGGGACAACACACACCAACCGGGAGCGACAACACACACCAACAGGGAGGGACAACACACACAAACAGGGAGGGACAACACACACCAACCGGGAGCGACAACACACACCAACAGGGAGGGACAACACACACCAACAGGGAGGGACAACACACACCAACAGGGAGCGACAACACACACCAACAGGGAGGGACAACACACACCAACCGGGAGCGACAACACACACCAACCGGGAGCGACAACACACACCAACCGGGAGCGACAACACACACCAACAGGGAGGGACAACACACACAAACAGGGAGGGACAACACACACCAACCGGGAGCGACAACACACACCAACAGGGAGGGACAACACACACAAACAGGGAGGGACAACACACACCAACCGGGAGCGACAACACACACCAACAGGGAGGGACAACACACACCAACAGGGAGCGACAACACACACCAACAGGGAGCGACAACACACACCAACAGGGAGGGACAACACACACCAACAGGGAGGGACAACACACACCAACAGGGAGGGACAACACACACCAACAGGGAGCGACAACACACACCAACAGGGAGCGACAACACACACCAACCGGGAGCGACAACACACACCAACAGGGAGCGACCGGATCACACCTGGAAACACGACCGCGCATTAAATATTAATAAAGACACAGAAACAGGAGGAGGAACGGCTCTCTAAACAAGCAGCCTGAGGTTAGAGAGAGAGAAGAGATTTCCCTGACGCCATCGGGTCAGAAAGCAGAAGCTCAGCGCCTCGACCCAGAGTCTGGAAGCTGCATTCACACACAGAAACACTGAAACATGCGGTTTGCATTAATATTTCATTCTCAGATTCTGCATTTTCTCTCCATGTCTTTCACTCCTCAATGGCACATGGAAGCCCATTACAGAGGGGGAAAACGTGCTTTGGAAAATATTAATTATTACATAAAAAGATGAAATTGAGATGAAGTTATGAGATTTTAAACCATTGAAATTGAGATAAAAAGTCAAAATTATGACTAATATTCATATATGACAATTTTGAATTCTTAAAATTCTTACTATTTAAATCAATTTTTTTACTTTTTATCTCGTTATTGCCTAATATGATAGAACAATAGATGGATGGATGGAATGATAGAACAATGGATGCATAAATGATGGATGGATGCATTTGATACCATTGACCACAACATTCTTTTAAATAGACTAGAAAACTATGTTGGCACTAGTGGAGTTGCATTAGCATGGTTTAAATCATACTTATCTGACCGTTATCAGTTTGTAGCAGTAAATGAAGAGATGTCTTATCGATCACAAGTTCAGTATGGCGTACCACAAGGCTCAGTACTAGGACCGCTGCTGTTCACTCTGTACATGCTACCATTAGGAGATATCATTAGGAAACATGGAGTTAGCTTTCACTGTTATGCCGATGATACTCAGCTGTATATTTCTTCAAAACCTAAATTCTGAAAAAACTGAGATTCTAATTATTGGACAAAAAACGTCCACACGTAATAACCCAGAATACCGTCTAACACTTGATGGCTGCTCTGTCAAGTCTTCATCGTCGGTTAGGAACCTGGGTGTGTGTGTGTGTGTGCTCTTCGATAGCAATCTTTCATTTGAAAGTCACGTGTCTAGTATCTGTAAAACCGCATTTTTCCATCTTAAAAATATATCTAAATTACACAATGGTCATCTTTGTGTATTATGTTTGTTTTATGTCATTAGTGTCTTTTAAGCCTAAGGGCTGGGCATGTAAGTGCAAGACACTTTAATAAAGAAATAAAATAAAAAAATACACCATATGCTCTCATAAACAAATGTGTAACAATTAGTCCTTGCGTTCATGACCTCAAGGCTAGATTACTGTAATGCTCTACTGGGTGGTTGCCCTGCACGCTTAATAAACAAACTCCAGCTGGTCCAAAACGCAGCCGCTCGAGTTCTTACCAGAACCAGGAAGTATGACCATATTAGCCCGGTTCTGTCAACACTGCATTGGCTCCCTATTAAACATCGTATACATTTTTAAATATTGCTGATTACTTACAAAGCACTAAATGGTTTAGCTCCCAGTACTTGAGCGAGCTCTTAACGCATTATAGTCCTTCACGTCTAAGCAGAAGCCGACACACTCTGTCAGTTCAAATCTAGACTAAAAACACATCTCTTTGACCTAGAATACACATATTATATTATAGACTTCTATAATTCAATTTAGGCTGTATAGTTTAGATCAGCCGGAACCGGGAACACTTCCCATAAATCCTGATGTACTCGTTACATCATAAGAAGAATGGCATCTACGCTAATGTTAGTCTCTCTGTTTAATATCAGTCTCTCGGTTTACCGCAGTCCGCCGGATCCAGGCCGTATCCAGATTGGATGCAGGACCTTCGCCTAGACACGATCACAACGCAGTCCTGAAGTGTCAACCAGTCCCTTCCCTGTTTACTGAAGTCAGCCGGATCCCGGCCGTATCCAGATCAGGGGCCGGTTTCACAAAGATAGACTTTGACTATGGCTTAGATATAGTAGATAGTCAGACATCAGATAGACATCTAAATCAGACCGATGCACAAAGCACTGAAGACTCTGACTATCTTAAGTAGGACTACACTGCAATGCATTCTGGGTAAAATAAGACACTTTTCAAAACAAAAACATGGCGGATCGAGTAAGCGCATTCAACCGCTCAGTGCAGTTTACTGCGGAAAATATGTGTTTGCTGGAGGAGTATAACAGTTACAAGGACATTTTACTTGGGAGAATGTAGTAACAAGACTTGACAAGAAGAAATGTTTAATTTGGAAAACGATTGCTACGACAGTTAATCCGACCGTTGAGCAGAGCGTTAAAGACGTACAGAAAAGATACAAAAACATAGTACAAGATGCCAAAAAAGAAATATTTAAGAGGAAATATCCAAAAACGGGAGGAGGACCCCAAGAGAAGCTTAAAGACACTGAAATGGTGATGAATATATATGGGCCATTTTCCCTTTTCTTTCGGCTGTTTGTAGTGAAACTGATTGTTACTGCTGGTTGCCAAGGTAACAGAGTCTTAGACCTAAGTTAGCCTGGGGTAAGGTGTCTAATTTTTTTGGTCTAAATTAAGTCAGTCTTTATTTTTGTGAAACAGTCTAACTTACATTAGACTAGTCTATGAGCAAATTTTAGACTTTTCTAACACTATAGACCGGTCTAAAATAGCTTTGTGAAACCGTTCCCAGATGGTGGACCTGCGCCTGTACACGTCCATGACGCATCCCTGCAGTGCCAGCCTCATCAGCGCTGTGAAGGCTTCATCGACACGACAGCATCGGCACTGATCCTCAACAACTCGTCTCCATACCCGTATGACTCCGACCTCCAACCAGATGAACTGGATAATATTATGAATGTTCTGATCCAGTCCGACCTCTGACCTGTAATGCCTGGATCATCATCACACACTGTTCGCTCGTTGGCCAGAGGAGAACTGAGACTGAGTCTGGGTTCTCACGAGGGTTTCTCCATTCTGCCACTGATGGAGTTTCGGTTCCTTCACTGTTGCCTTGGCTTTTGGCTTGCTTAGTTGGGGACATTTAATATTCAACAGTATTATTGATCTGCCTGACTTCAGCTGGACGATGAAGCAATTTTCTTCTAGAAACAAACTTTGCTGTATTATTTTCATGTTATCACTGTGAAGCTGCTTTGGTATAATCTGTATTGTAAAAAGCGTTATATAAATAAAGGTGACTTGACTTGATTAATGGATGGAATGATAGAACAATGGATGGATGGATGGATGGATGGATGGATCGAATAATAGAACGATGGATGGATGGATGGATGGATGGATGGATGGATGGAATGATAGAACGATTGATGGATGGATGGAATGATAGAACGATGGATGGATGGATGGATGGATGGATGGATGGATGGAATGATAGAACAATGGATGGATGAACTGGTGAAGCGTGAGCCAGTAAGCCGGATCAGGTCTGTTGTTCAGAGAGCGAGAGGAAGAGTGTGATGGAGCTGCTGTTAGAGAGATGAAGAACGAGGGAAGGGGTTCACACACACTGGGGGTCACAGCTCTAATTATCACCTTCTAATTATCAATCCACCTCACAACCTGCTCGTGTTTATGAACCATAACTGTCCTCCTGTGCAGATATATATTCTGCTGTCTCTTACACGAGCTTTATTAATGCAGAAGCAGCTTCAATAATAAACACAATCAATAATGCAAACTTCATCAAGTGTTGTTCTCATCTGATAGAGTCAGCTCCATAATATTACTGGATATTAAGTGTGTTTTAACCCTTTTAAACCCTCTGGTGCTCTTCTGTAATTTTTACCCAAATATTCAACTTTTTTTTTTTTCATCGGAATGGTCTGAAACTCGGTAAAGGTTTTGGCACTTGCTGTGTGAACTCACACACACACACACACACACACACACACACACACACACACCATGGCCATGACTGGAACAGGTTAAATGGTCCTGATAACAACAGTCACACTTGTGCTCCTCGCGGTCAGAAATGCCGCATTGGAAATGAATGCGAGACGAGTTTCCTCTAGTGGAAGCGTTTGGAACTGCAGCCGAACAACATCTCACTGAACGCTCGTTTACTCTTTTAATTTTAACGTAAAATTCTGTAACTTTTTTTAAGTTCACTTTTTTAAACTTGTGTCTCTTCAGCAATAATCTGCAAGTGTCGTGTTTGAGAAGAGATCAAACTTCAGACTGTCGCTCTAAAGCGTTCCAGATTTACCACAGTTTAAGCTGGACATTAAATTATCAGCTCTACGCTCAAAGACTGAATAAATGGATTATAAATACAGCGAAAATATAATTTACTACCATAAAATCCCCTAAAAATACGAAATAGTCAATAAAAAAACATTATCAAACTAAAATATAGTGCATTATTTTCATTGAAGAAAAAAAAAGAAAAAATTCTGTAATTTTTGACCGACACGTGAAGAGCAGAGGGTTTTGTTTTCATCTACAGTTACTATGATATAGCTGAAAACCATCTGGTCCATAAACACACAAGCATACGCAACTTACTATAATAACTTGTAATTAAAACTTCCTCTGTTTTCTGCATTTCACCTTTACTCTAACTATGAATATTGTGTCTCTGATGATGAATTGCTTGTGATGTTCCTCATTCGTGAGTCGCTGGATGAATAAATGAGTAAATGTAAGCGTGAGGCTCTGGGCTTCGCCAGTATGAGTGTGTGAGTGTGTTAACTGGGATTAGTTTTCCTCCGGCTGCTCTAGACACGACCCTGACCTCACAATCTCAAGTCATTTTTATTTTATAGCGCTTTTCATAATCCATGTTGTTCTAAAGCTGCTTTACAGAGAACGGTGCGTTGATGTCTGAAAGCCCCAGTCGCAGCCAGAGACACACACACACACACACACACACACTTCACAAGGTGTTTACATGTAGGAGAGGAAAAACCTAGGGAATTCCCGATTAATATTCATGTGAGAGTTATGATCTAGTTACGGCAGATCTATACATTCAACATCAATAAATCTTACTGTTTTCCTAATGTGTTTTATGTGGTCAAACAGTTACAGTGTGTGGACAGATAGATAGACGGATGGATGGAGCGATAGAACAATGGATGGATGAAGCGATAGAACAATGGATGGATGGAATGATAGAACAATGGATGGATGGAATGATAGAACAATGGGTGGATGGAACGATAGAACAATGGATGGATGATAGAACAATGGATGGATGGAATGATAGAACAATGGATGGATGGAATGATAGAACAATGGGTGGATGGAACGATAGAACAATGGATGGATGGAATGATAGAACAATGGATGGATGGAATGATAGAACAATGGGTGGATGGAACGATAGAACAATGGATGGATGGAATGATAGAACAATGGATGGATGGAACGACAGAACAATGGATGGATGGAACGACAGAACAATGGATGGATGGAACAGAACAATGGATGGATGGAACGATAGAACAATGGATGGATGGAACGATAGAACAATGGATGGATGGAATGATAGAACAATGGATGGATGGAACGACAGAACAATGGATGGATGGAACGATAGAACAATGGATGGATGGAATGATAGAACAATGGATGGATGGAACGACAGAACAATGGATGGATGGAACGATAGAACAATAGATGGATGGAACGACAGAACAATGGATGGATGGAACAGAACAATGGATGGATGGAACGATAGAACAATGGATGGATGGAACGACAGAACAATGGATGGATGGAACGATAGAACAATGGGGGGATGGAATGATAGAACAATGGATGGATGGAATGACAGAACAATGGATGGATGGAACGATAGAACAATAGATGGATGGAACGACAGAACAATGGATGGATGGAACGATAGAACAATGGATGGATGGAATGATAAAACAATGGATGGATGGAACGACAGAACAATGGATGGATGGAACGACAGAACAATGGATGGATGGAACGACAGAACAATAGATGGATGGAACGATAGAACAATGGATGGATGGAATGATAGAACAATGGGTGGATGGAATGATAGAACAATGGATGGATGGAATGATAGAACAATGGATGGATGGCATGATAGAACAATGGATGGATGGAACGACAGAACAATGGATGGATGGAATTATAGAACAATGGATGGATGGAACGATAGAACAATGGATGGATGGAATGATAGAACAATGGATGGATGGAATGATAGAACAATGGATGGATGGAACGATAGAACAATGGGTGGAATAGATGGATGGAATGATAGAACAATGGATGGATGGAATGATAGAACAATGGGTTGATGGAATGATAGAACAATGGATGGATGGAATGATAGAACAATGGATGGATGGAATGATAGAACAATGGGTGGATGGAATGATAGAACAATGGATGGATGGAATGATAGAACAATGGATGGATGGAATGAAAGAACAATAGATGGATGGAATGATAGAACAATGGATGATAGAACAATGGATGATAGAACAATGGATGGAGGGAACGATAGAACAATGGATGGATGGAACGACAGAACAATGGGTGGATGGAATGATAGAACAATGGATGGATGGAACGATAGAACAATGGGTGGATGGAATGATAGAACAATGGATGGATGGAATGATAGAACAATGGATGGATGGAATGATAGAACAATGGGTGGAATAGATGGATGGAATGATAGAACAATGGATGGATGGAATGATAGAACAATGGGTGGATGGAATGATAGAACAATGGATGGATGGAATGATAGAACAATGGATGGATGGAATGATAGAACAATGGGTGGATGGAATGATAGAACAATGGATGGATGGAATGATAGAACAATGGATGGATGGAATGATAGAACAATGGATGGATGGAACGAAAGAACAATGGATGGATGGAATGATAGAACAATGGGTGGAATAGATGGATGGAATGATAGAACAATGGATGGATGGAATGATAGAACAATGGATGGATGGAATGATAGAACAATGGATGGATGGAACGAAAGAACAATGGATGGATGGAATGATAGAACAATGGGTGGATGGAATGATAGAACAATGGATGGATGGAACGACAGAACAATGGATGGATGGAACGATAGAACAATAGATGGATGGAACGACAGAACAATGGATGGATGGAACGATAGAACAATGGATGGATGGAATGATAAAACAATGGATGGATGGAATGATAGAACAATGGGTGGAATAGATGGATGGAATGATAGAACAATGGATGGATGGAATGATAGAACAATGGATGGATGGAATGATAGAACAATGGATGGATGGAACGAAAGAACAATGGATGGATGGAATGATAGAACAATGGGTGGATGGAATGATAGAACAATGGATGGATGGAACGATAGAACAATAGATGGATGGAACGACAGAACAATGGATGGATGGAACGATAGAACAATGGATGGATGGAATGATAAAACAATGGATGGATGGAATGATAGAACAATGGATGGATGGAATGATAGAACAATGGATGGAGGGAACGATAGAACAATGGATGGATGGATCCACACACACTCCTCAGACGTTGTCACTGTGTATGAACACTTTAATTAGACATTCCTCCTGAACTCTCTCTCTCTCTCTCTCTCTCTCTCTCTCTGCTCAGGAACACACACCTCTGTTATCTCTGATCACTCTCTCTCTCTCTCTCTCTCTGCTCAGGAACACACACCTCTGTTATCTCTGATCACTCTCTCTCTCTCTCTCTCTCTCTCTCTCTCTCTCTCTCTGCTCAGGAACACACACCTCTGTTATCTCTGATCACTCTCTCTCTCTCTCTCTCTCTCTCTCTCTCTCTGCTCAGGAACACACACCTCTGTTATCTCTGATCACTCTCTCTCTCTCTCTCTCTCTCTCTCTGCTCAGGAACACACACCTCTGTTATCTCTGATCTCTCTCTCTCTCTCTCTCTCTCTCTCTCTGCTCAGGAACACACACCTCTGTTATCTCTGATCACTCTCTCTCTCTCTCTCTCTCTCTCTCTGCTCAGGAACACACACCTCTGTTATCTCTGATCACTCTCTCTCTCTCTCTCTCTCTCTCTCTGCTCAGGAACACACACCTCTGTTATCTCTGATCACTCTCTCTCTCTCTCTCTCTCTGCTCAGGAACACAGACCTCTGTTATCTCTGATCACTCTCTCTCTCTCTCTCTCTCTCTCTCTCTCTCTCTCTCTCTGCTCAGGAACACACACCTCTGTTATCTCTGATCACTCTCTCTCTCTCTCTCTCTCTCTCTCTGCTCAGGAACACACACCTCTGTTATCTCTGA
>JARWKJ010000004.1:127500-137500 GCA_029959095.1 Rhinichthys osculus
ACAGGTTTATAACAGTTTCTGCAGGGTTATAACAGGTTTATAACAGTTTCTGATGGTTTATAACAGGATAACAGGTTTATAACAGTTTCTGCAGGTTTATAACAGTTTCTGCAGATTTATAACAGGTTTATAACAGTTTCTGCAGCGTTATAACAGATTTATAACAGTTTCTGCTGGTTTATAACAGGATAACAGGTTTATAACAGTTTCTGCAGGTTTATAACAGTTTCTGCAGATTTATAACAGGATAACAGGTTTGCAGTTCCTGCCGGATTATAACAGGTTTATAACAGTTTCTGCAGGTTTATAACAGTTTCTGCAGGATTATAACAAGATAACAGGTTTATAACAGTTTCTGTCGGATTATAACAGGATAACAGGTTTATAACAGTTTCTGCAGGTTTATAACAGGTTTATAACAGTTTCTGCAGGTTTATAACAGGTTTATAACAGTTTCTAACAGTTTCTGCAGGATTATAACAGGTTTATAACAGTTTCTGCAGGTTTACAGCAGTTTCTGCAGGTTAATAACAGTTTCTGCAGGTTTATATCAGGTTTACAACAGTTTCTGCAGGTTTATAACAGGTTTACAACAGTTTCTGCAGGTTTATAACAGGTGCATAATAGTTTCTGCTAGTTTATAACAGTTTCTGCAGGTTTATAACAGGTGTATAATAGTTTCTGCTGGTTTATAACAGTTTCTGCAGGTTTATAAAAGTTTCTGCAGGCTTATAAATGTTTCTGCTGGTATAACAGTTTCTCCAGGTTTATAACACTTTCTGCCGGTTTATAACAGGTTTATAACCGTTTCTGCAGGATTATAACAGGTTTATAACAGTTTCTGTAGGATTATAACAGGTTTATAACAGTTTCTGCAGGTTTATAACAGTTTCTGCAGGTTTATAACAGGATTGTAAGACCGGAAAACTGGTTGGAGAAACTGTCTTGACCACATGGTCTATTGAAACAAAGGAACTTGCTGAAAATTAACATTCGACCTCCCCCTCACGCAGTCTCACCTGATTTACATTTCCTCTTTCTCTCAGTCAGTGACACATAAAAACTCACATAAGAATAGCTATGGTTTAATGTGAATGATTATCATTGAGTATTGTGTTTAGTATCATTTTAAAGGTCTCAGGGTGGCTGGTACATATGTCTCATTTCCAAATAAGTAAAACAAAAGGTAATAAGGTTTTTTAGAAGTTTAGAGAAACTGGCACACAAAGAAAGGTGGACAAATGGCCTTTCTCCCCTACCCCCAAAATAAGGTGTAACCTGAATGCAAATTACCATTGAAAAGAAGTTCTGGCTATTTAATGGAATGCAGCAAGGAGTCGTGGCTTTTTCTGTATTTCAGATAGCCCGTGAGGTCGCTCATGTAGTTCTTAAATGTTGGGTTTGCATCTATTTCTCTAATCCTAAAACATTTGATGATTTGCATTGATTTTCTTTCAATTGATTATGGAATTGTTATAATACATTTACCTGACATAATAAATTGTTATATTTGATTATTCTAACAGACTTTGACTTTATTTTCATTGGAGTTAAAAGGAATAGTCAAACATTAACGTATATTTAAAGATGCACAGATATCATTGAAAAACACTTTCATTTTATGGAGTCAGATGAAACGAGTTAATACATAAGACAAAATATATTATATTTAATTAAAAAATCCCTTTGCCATTGGAAGAGACGGAACGCGCGTTGAGACCTTCACCTCTAACCGAGGACCGCAGTTGGCTCGAATTAGACGGACTTACAAGGATTATAACAGTTTCTGCAGGTTTATAACAGGTTTATAAAAGTTTCTACTGGTTTATAACAGTTTCTGCAGGTTTATAACCGTTTCTGCAGGTTTATAACAGGTTTATAAAGGTTTCTGCTGGTTTATAACGATTTCTGCAGGTTTATAACAGTTTCTGCAGGTTTATAACAGTTTCTGCTAGTTTATCGTTTCGTTTCCGTTATTTTATTTACCAAGCACTTTTACACAACTGACCATTGAACAAAATGTTGTACAATGTCTAAAACACATAAAGACAACCATAAAAACACAACACTAAAAGCACACTTAAAATAACAGCGAAATAAACCCCTCAGTTTTAATACATGATCAACTACTATACCCCATTAAATGCTAATGCGAGGAGGTATTCCTTAAGCTTGAGTTTAAAAATAAAATGTGGATCTGAGAGAAAAGGGAAGCTCATTCCAGAGTTTTGGAGCGATCGCTACAAAAGCTCGATCTCCACTTCTCCGTTTAGTTCTAGGAGTCGTTAAAACCAGCTGGTTTATGACGGTGGTTTGGTTGAACAGTCGCTCCGAGAGGGCACGTTAACATCAGACGCACGATACACACAACTGAACACGACATGAATCAGCAGAAATAACCAGTTCGTTAACGCTTGACACACATCACCAATTAAACCCGCACCAGTGTTTGACACCATTAAAAGAGCTTTTCATCCCACAGCTGAATAACACTGGAATTACTTATTATAATTTCATATTTTAAACAAAACAATTGATATGAATCATATCCAGTTCATTTGTTTAACAACATAGCATTTTAGGTAACTCTTTACAATAAGGTGCATTAGTTAAATACCTTAGTTAACATGAACTAAGAATGAACAATACTTCTACAGCATTTAATAATTTTAATTTCAACAATTACTAATACATTAAAATCAAAGGTTGTATTAGTTAACATTAGTTAATGCACTGTGAACTAACATGAACAAACAATGAACAGCTGTTTTTTTATTGACTAACATTAACAAATATTAATACAGTAACAAATGTATTGCTCATTGTTAGTTCATCTTAGTTAACATATGTTAACTACTGAACCTTATTGTAAAGTTACCGCATTTTTTAATAACTTACAGGACTAAACACCATATATTTATTCTCTAAAAATTATTTCTAAAACATCATAGTTACAGATTCTGATTTAAATTGCTAGTGAACATTATAAATATTTGAATGAATCTGAAATGATCCGCATTATAGAAAGTAAAAAATATTTGTTTAATGACTTGATGAAAGCTAGTATGAAGTGTAGTGTTTATTTATGATTAATCTTTCATGATTCACTGTGAGAAGCTGCTGTGTTCTGCGACAGGAAATGATTGTGTGTCGTTTCTGATTGAACGTGTCATTTCCTGTAACGACAGGAAGCCATTAGCAGAGAGTGATGAGTGTTATGAGATCAAGCAAAAGCTCAGCGTTGATTTCATTCATCACCGGCGATCACTCGAGACACGTTTGCGTGTCAGACATCAGACCATCGACACATCATTAATATTCTCAGAAAATAAAGCGGAGGAACAGAAGAATGAAAAACTATCACTGTTATACAATACCAGTCCAAAGTTTGGGGTCGGTAAGATTTTTAATGTTTTTAAAAGAAGTCTCTTCTGTTCACCAGGGGTTCATTTATTTGATTAAAAATACAACAAATACTGTAATATTGTGAAATATTATGACAATGTAAATCAGCTGTTTTCTATGTGAATATACAGTAAATTTCTTCCTGTAATTTATTCCTGTGAATTTTCAGCATCATTACTCCAGTCTTCAGTGTCAGATGATCCTTCAGAAATCACTCTAATATGAGGATCTGATGCTCAAGAAACATTTATGATTATTATCAGTGTTGAAAACAGTTGTGTACAATTTCCATGATTATTTGATGAATAGAAAGTTCAAAAGAACTGCATTCCTCTGAAATAGAGAGCTTTTGTAACATTATAAATGTCTTTACTGTTACTTTTGATCAATTTAATGCATCCTTGATGAATAAAAGTATTAATTTCTTTCATTTCTTTTCCCCAAAAAATAAAATAAAAATTCTTACTGAGCCCAAACTTTTGAACTAAGTTTGATCTAAGTTTGAACTAAGATTATATTTCAGATAAATGCTGTTCTTTTTAACTTTCTATTCATCAAAGTAAAAATTTAAATAACTGTTTTCAACACTGATAATAATCATAACTGTTTCTTGAGCATCAGATCCTCATATTAGAGTGATTTCTGAAGGATCATCTGACACTGAAGACTGGAGTAATGATGCTGGAAATTCAGCTTTGATCACAGGAATAAATTACACTTTACTATATATTCACACAGACAACAAATGATTTACATTGGAATAATATTTCACAATTTCACTGTTTTTACTGTATTTTTAATCAAATAAATGCAGCCTTGGTGAGCAGAAGAGACTTATTTTAAAAACATTACAAATCTTACCGATCCCACACTTTTGACTGGTAGTGTATCGTGATCAACTGGGTCACTCTCAGGAGAAAACGCTCACACACACACACACACACACACACACACACACACACAGTTAGTCGTGAACGATGGACGATACACTCGACTGACCCTGATGATGAACTTCTGTCTGTACAGGAACATAAAACCGCAGTTCTTCAGTCTTTTGTGGGAAGAAACAAAAGCGTCTGAATGATCTATAGATCAGCTGTGGGCGTGTGACCTTTCCTGACCCCGCCCCCTTTTCCACCAAAGTGACTGATTGGACAATCAAACGAAAACAAAAAAAACCGCTGCTGGCCGGACCAATGATTAGTCTTGATTTATACAGGAAACCTGAGGATGTTTTTCCAGTGTCGGGATGTTTTATAGCTGCTAAACAGAGGAAAAAAGAACAAACGGACAATCAGCTAAAGAGGTTTTCTGAAACGGTGCGTTGACAAGTTCATAATTAAATTATTGTGATGAGATCGTTAAAAGCAGCTGTAAACGAGAACCAGATCCCGTGCTCACTGAGAACTTCTGTTCAGATGAAGAACTAGACAATCCTTCAATGCTCGAGTTATTAATCATCACAGCAAACCAGATAAAGTGAGATTAAAGAATTGATCGGAGAGACATTATTCACTCGTATGAGAGACAGTCGCTACAATGTGACATCGCATCAATAATGCAAATCACTCGATTATAAACACTGCCATATATAAATGAGCAGGAGTGCTAAACCGTATGAAATGTAATCCATTACGATTCTGTGATTTGTTCATTCATTCCTCCTGAAATCTGCTCCAGTCAGTCAGGCTCCTAATCAGATGTGGCAGCGTTAATAAGCATGTGTAATTATGAGTTCCAGACTCATTTCGTGCTTTGTAACTGAATCATTTCTTCAACAAATACAAGTGGCATTTAAAAATAAGAGCATTTCATAAAGACATTAAACGCACATCATGAGAATCAACATCATACTAGATACACGACCAAAAATCACAAGATATATAAATATATATATACACACACACACATACTGTATATACACAGACACACACTCATATACTTTATATATACAGTACATATACACACACACACATGTATATATATATATATATATATACACACACACACACACACGACACAGTGCTGAACTTCAAACCACTACAGTGTTTAACAGTTATAAACCTGCAGAAACTGTTATAAACCTGTTGTAAACCTGCAGAAACTGTCATAAACCTGTTATAAACCTTCAGAAACTGTTATAAACCTGCAGAAACGGTCATAAACCTGTTATAAACCTTCAGAAACTGTTATAAACCTGCAGAAACGGTCATAAACCTGTTATAAACCTGCAGAAACTGTTATAAACCTGTTGTAAACCTGCAGAAACTGTCATAAACCTGTTATAAACCTTCAGAAACTGTTATAAACCTGCAAAAACGGTCATAAACCTGTTATAAACCTTCAGAAACTGTTATACACACTGTTATAAACCTGCAGAAACTGTTAAAAACACTGTTATAAACCTGCAGAAACTGTCATAAACCTGCAGAAACTGTTATAAACTTGTTATAAACCTTCAGAAACTGTTATAAACAGTTATAAACCTGCAGAAACTGTTAAGCACAGTTATAAACCAGCAGAAGCAGTTATAAACCTGCAGAAACTGTTATAAACACTGTTATAAACCAGCAGAAGCAGTTATAAACCTGCAGAAACTGTTATAAACACTGTTATAAACCAGCAGAAGCAGTTATAAACCAGCAGAAACTGTCATAAACCTGCAGAAACTGTCATAAACCAACAGAAACTGTCATAAACACTGTTATAAACCTGCAGAAACTGCTATAAACACTGTTATAAACCTGCAGAAACTGCTATAAACACTGTTATAAACCTGCAGAAACTGTTAAACAGTTATAAACCTGCAGAAACTGTTATAAACACTGTTATAAACCAGCAGAAGCAGTTATAAACCTGCAGAAACTGTTATAAACACTGTTATAAACCAGCAGAAGCAGTTATAAACCTGCAGAAACTGTTATAAACACTGTTATAAAACCAGCAGAAGCAGTTATAAACCTGCAGAAACTGTCCTAAACCTACAGAAACTGTCATAAACACTGTTATAAACCTGCAGAAACTGCTATAAACACTGTTATAAACCTGCAGAAACTGTCATAAACCTGCAGAAACTGTCCTACACCTGCAGAAACTGTCATAAACACTGTTATAAACCTGCAGGAACGGTTATAAACACTGTTATAAACCTGCAGAAACTGTTATAAACCAGCAGAAACTGTCATAAACCTGCAGAAACTGTTATAAACATGCAGAAATTGTCATAAACCTGCAGAAACTGTTATAAACACTGTTATAAACCTGCAGAAACTGTTATAAACACTATTATAAACCTGCAGAAACTGTTATAAACATGTTATAAACCTGCAGAAACTGTTATAAACACTGTTATAAACCTGCAAAAACCGTTATAAACCTGCAGTAACGGTTATAAACCTGCAGAAACTGTTATAAACACTATTATAAACGCGCAGTAACTGTTATAAACCTGCAGAAACTGTTATAAACCTGCAGAAACTGTTATAAACCTGTTATAAACCTTCAGAAACTGTTATAAACCTGCAGAAACTGTTATAAACCTGCAGAAACTGTCAAACCTGCAGAAACTGTTATAAACACTGTTATAACTGTTAAACATTTTAAAGCATCATCAGTTGTATGTTGTAGAATAAAACGTAAATGTCTGTTGAAGTAAAACATAAGAGCATATTTGTGAATATAATCATTTATTTCTCTAGAATGATGCAAGAAATGTACACATCTTTATCTTACTGTATAAAATTTTTTCTTAAATAAGCAGTTTTTCATTCATACGTTTGTAAATGTATTAATTATATTTGTTACAAACCCTGAAGAGAGCACATCCCGTACGACCAACGACAACAAAAACAAAAGTAAAAATAATTTGCAATACAAATCCAGCGACGGTCACCTGAATTGACGAGGAATTATTGCTCTGCATTTGTCCATTAAAAAAAGCTGTATTTTCTTTCTAGTGACTTCTGTCTGACACATTGTTCTCAATTATATATAGATATGTACATCAAAATATATGCTCTAGTTGAAAAAGGCCTTGGTTGAAGCTATCTGTAATGGATTATGAAAGTGTGCTTGGTGCAGAGCTGCTGTTGACGCAGACTGATGACATCATTTCCAGGACGTCCACCTGACTCCAGTGCACAAAGAAATCTGGAAAATAAATGATAATTCACCATCAATGAATGTGCAAACTAAGTTAATAGATGCTTTATGATTTTCGGAACAAAATTAGCCATTTTCCGTGACCAGTAGGTGGCGCTGTTCCCAAATTTGGTATGTACTCTTCGATCACGGTGCTGATGAAGTGCACCAAGTTTAGTTTCGATAGATTAAAGTATTGCCAAAATATAGCCGCTAATAAAATTCCGGGTCAACATTGTTAACTTCCCATCATCATAACTTTTGAACACAAAGGAATATCAAAATTCTGTCCACTGATTTTAGGTAAGAATCTTAAAAAAAATGAATACAGTATATTTCAAAATGGGGAGTACAGTAATGTGCGGCGTCTTAATATAAGAGATTGAATGTGATCAGCATGGAGGAGACTTCTGAGAATGTTGTACAAAGACTTTTCTGTTCAAAAGTTATAACATAGAAGTGAATTTTTGAACTGGTGGTGGCGCTATAGAGTTGGTCCTAGAGACCCCAAAACTGGTCAGATTACTATCCAGGACTAAGTGTGCTCCAGTGCTCAAAGAAATACATGTAAATTCAGCATCAATGAAAGTGCAATTCATGTAAACTAAGTTAATAGATGCTCTCTGATTGATTGATTGATTGAACAAAAAATGCCATTTTTCATGACCAGTAGGTGGCGCTATTCTGAAATTTGGCATGTCCCTTCAGATCATGGAGCTGATGAAGTGCACCAAGTTTTGTTTCGATAGATTAAAGTATTACCAAAATATAGGACTTAATCTAATTTGGGGTCGACATTGTTAAATTCACATCGTCATAACTTTTGAACACAAAAGAATATTGAAATTCTGTTCAGACTTTTGCTCAGTGATCATCTGAGCCAATTTGGGTAAGAACATGACAAAATTTGAAGGATAAGTAGCAGGACAGTATATTTCAAAGAAATCTGGAAAAAAAATGTTAATTCAGCATCAGTGAATTTGAAACTTAACACATGCTCTCTGATTTTAAGATCTGAACAAAAATAGCCATTTTTCATGACCAGTAGGTGGCGCTGTTCCCAAATTTGGCATGTACTCCCAGATCATGATGTTGATGAAGTGCACCAAGTTTCATTTCAATAGATTAAGGTATTAGCAAAATATAGCAGCTAATATAATTTTGGGTTGACATCGTTAAATTGAACGCAAAAGAATTTCGAAAACTCTGTTTGGCCCAGCGATCATCTGTGCCATCTGTTAATTCAGCATCCATAAATAAAAAGCCAGCGCACAGAAAGTTAGTAGTTGCTACATCGGGACACTGGACTGACCCATCGCAACACAACTGGATGCTTTATAATGCGCAATGAGACTCCAAATGTCCACTAGTAAACACACAGACGGGATCCTGCTGTCAGACGGAAAGATCACAGATCAGACGTTAAAACGCCCTCAGAGATTCACACAGATCGATAACGGCTGTTATATTACATGCACTCGCGACGAACGAGTGAAACAGGGGAAAGGAGACACAGAAGGAGATGAACAGAGGCACAAACAAATATTCAGGGTCAAATGAAGCTGAACTGCATTTATAAAAACTCTTGTTTTCTTGTCTCTGTGAATGTTTATTTCGTTGCAAAAGTGTGACTATACTATCGCCCAGCTCTTTATTTAAAGTTATATAGTTTACAAGCATATCCAACTTTATCTACAAACAGTACAGTCTCTTAAAATGATTAATACTACACATATATATATATATATAAATCTTAACTATGATTGTTTGTATCGTCTCAAAATGAAACTTTATTATCATCCAACTGCAATCTGATAATAGATGATATATTAATAGACTATTATAAACAATAACATCATGATTTTCTGTAAAGCTGCTTTGAACACACACATTCACATTTACAGTAACACTTTTCAAATCGTGTGTATAAAATAGTGAAATAAATAGACCCACCATTGTAAACATGATTTCTACTTTATGGCTTTAATTCATTCTATACAGCAAGCTGCCATATTCAATTATAAATAAATTATATGAAAACACTTTTATCTCTGTTTGAATGTTTTTCGCAGTAATTTCGTCTGATACAGGGAACATATTTACAAGCACAATTACAGCTAATCATCATAAATGTGTTTTTAATCACATCAGAAAACACAAATCATGCACACGCAGAGAAAATGTAACGTGTAAATGTACATAAATATCAATGCTTTTGAGTTTTAAAGCGGGTCCATCACAGAGGCGTGTTCCATCAGTCCGCGAGCGCGCGGGCAATTTGCATCTTCATTAGCAGAAGCTTTTCACTTACGCCGAGATTTCAGGATAAAGGGGGTAATTAACACAAACTGCCCTACAATTTAAGAGTTTGTGTGAAGCATTAATTACACACTCACGGCACAACAAACCGAGCGTTTGGGGGTTGAAGCTTGTTTAAGAGCATAAAGCAGCTGGT
>JARWKJ010000004.1:142500-165000 GCA_029959095.1 Rhinichthys osculus
GAGCGCTGACAGCCGGGAACGGAGGAATATTAACTATTAATTCCCTTTAAGGAAGAATCAGTGCGGGATGATGAAGAGGGGAGCGAGGAGGACGAGGATGGAGTGATGTGACTCTTCACACGCGCGTCTTAATGAGCCCGTGAATATTTTATGACAGCGAGACACACTTCTGCACGTTTCCATCAGCACCAACTCTCCCGTGTGTGTGTGTGTGTGTGTGCATGTCTGTGAGAGAGAGAGAGAGAGAGAGAGAGAGAGAGAGAGAGAGAGAGAGAGTGTGTGTGTCTGTGTGTGTGTGTGTGTGTGTGTGTGTGTGTGTGTGTGTGTGTGTGTGTGTGTGTGTGCATGTCTGTGAGAGAGAGAGAGAGAGAGAGAGAGAGAGTGTGTGTGTGTGTCTGTGTCTGTGTGTGTGTGTGTGTGTGTGTGTGTGTGTGTGTGTGTGTGTGTGTGTGTGTGTGTCATTAACATGCATGTGCTGCAGTGATGCTTGTGATGAAATATTAAATTCCCCAAGACTGTAAACACAGCTCTAAACACACATCGCTGGACAGGGTCCCTATGTAGTGTTCACTGCTCCCAGTTCACTTCATTCGACACACCCTGAAACATCATCAGACGGAAATCTGAAGCAGCGCAGAAGAGCTTTATTAACCCGCCAGAGCTCGTGGAGCACTTTTATGATGGACAGATGCACTTTTATGATGGATAGATGCACTTTTATGATGGATAGATGCACTTTTATGATGGATAGATGCACTTTTATGATGGACAGATGTACTTTTATGATGGATAGATGCACTTTTATGATGGACAGATGCACTTTTACGATGGACAGATGCACTTTTATGATGGACAGATGCACTTTTATGATGGATAGATGCACTTTTATGATGGATAGATGCACTTTTATGATGGACAGATGCACTTTTATGATGGATAGATGCACTTTTATGATGGATAGATGCACTTTTACGATGGACAGATGCACTTTTACGATGGACAGATGCACTTTTATGATGGACAGATGCACTTTTATGATGGATAGATGCACTTTTATGATGGATAGATGCACTTTTATGATGGACAGATGCACTTTTATGATGGATAGATGCACTTTTATGATGGACAGATGCACTTTTATGATGGATAGATGCACTTTTATGATGGATAGATGCACTTTTATGATGGATAGATGCACTTTTACGATGGATAGATGCACTTTTATGATGGACAGATGCACTTTTATGATGGATAGATGCACTTTTATGATGGATAGATGCACTTTTATGATGGACAGATGCACTTTTATGATGGATAGATGCACTTTTACGATGGACAGATGCACTTTTACGATGGACAGATGCACTTTTATGATGGATAGATGCACTTTTATGATGGACAGATGCACTTTTATGATGGATAGATGCACTTTTATGATGGATAGATGCACTTTTATGATGGACAGATGCACTTTTATGATGGATAGATGCACTTTTATGATGGACAGATGCACTTTTACAATGGATAGATGCACTTTTATGATGGACGGATGCACTTTTATGATGGACAGATGCACTTTTATGATGGACGGATGCACTTTTATGATGGACGGATGCACTTTTATGATGGACAGATGCACTTTTATGAGGGATAGATGCACTTTTATGATGGACAGATGCACTTTTACAATGGATAGATGCACTTTTATGATGGACGGATGCACTTTTATGATGGACAGATGCACTTTTATGATGGACGGATGCACTTTTATGATGGACGGATGCACTTTTATGATGGACAGATGCACTTTTATGAGGGATGGATGCATTTTTATGATGGACAGATGCACTTTTATGATGGACAGATGCACTTTTATGATGGATAGATGCACTTTTATGATGGACAGATGCACTTTTATGATGGATAGATGCACTTTTACAATGGATAGATGCACTTTTATGATGGACAGATGCACTTTTATGATGGACAGATGCACTTTTATTATGGACAGATGCACTTTTATGATGGACAGATGCACTTTTATGATAGATAGATGCACTTTTATGATGGATAGATGCACTTTTATGATGGATAGATGCACTTTTATGATGGATAGATGCACTTTTATGATGGATAGATGCACTTTTACAATGGATAGATGCACTTTTATGATGGACAGATGCACTTTTATGATGGATAGATTCACTTTTATGGACTTCCAAAGACAGACATCATTCACCCCCATTATAAAGCTTGGAAGAGCCAGGACATTTTTTAATATAACTCTGATTGTATTCGTCTGAAAGAAGAATGTCATATACACCTAGGATGACTACAGGGTGAGTAAATCATGTGCTAATTTTCATTTTTGGGTGAACTATCCCTTTAAATTCGCTCAGTTCCTCACCTGTCGGTTCTCTACGGCGCTCGGCCCTCGGGGTCTCGACTGGACTCGGCGGCCCGGGCCAAAGTGTCGGCCATCAGAGCTTCTTCTAGACTGAGCCGGGCCTGATGGACCTTCAGCTCCTGCTCCCTGAGGAGAGAGAGACAGAGAGTCAAACACACACACACACACACCCTGATGGACCTACAGCTCCTGCTCCCTGAGGAGACAGAGAGTGAGGGATGAAGTCAAACACAAAACACTGACCTCACTTTATCTGCATCTCACCCCCCCTCAGGCCTGTCAATCAATCACTCATGACCTCTGATCCTCAAACACACACACACACACACACACACAAACCCTCGGTCCTCCGTCTCCCTCACACCGTTCACTACCCTCCCCCTTCAACCTTCTCAGCATCCCTCAATCCATTCATTATAAACAATATAACAAGAGTAAAATAATAAAATAATGCCTGTTTTCTAGTTAACTAGCGAATGTAATAATGCAAGTATATTTAGTAGGCATGAAGCGATATGAAAATTTTGGCCAATACCGAAAACCAATAATTCTTTATATTTGAAAGCTGATAACCGATATATCGGCCGATAAATCTAAACCTTTATGTAATTTTTGAGAGCCTGATTACAAAAACAAAAGTTTCATCATTAAAATCCACGTCCCAAACACACAATTATGATGTTCTCATGATAATGTTATGTAGCCGATATGACAGGCTTGCGCTGCACATGTTGCACTGAACTGTATTTTCCTTTTTTTGAAGTGATTCCAATCATATTTCAAGCAATTCATAATCATCATGTTGAACAGTGCGCATCTGAAGCGTCTCAGCTGAAGGAAATAATACATTATTTATTGGCTTTATTATATCAGAAAAATTCTTATCGGGCCGATAACGTTAAAAATGAATTGATATCGGCCGATACCGATATGATGGCCGATATACTGAACGTGGATCATTCAACATTTTAGTTTTGAGAATATGGTTGAGATGGTGAATATGAGTCAGATGGGGAAAACATCTGCTCAAAGTCCAAAAGTGAATGAAATATGTTTTATTTTATTCTTTTGTAATTGTTATTGAAATACCAGGAGAGTTTTATATTATTGCGGCGGTTATAGATCCATGCGTGTTAGAAATAGATATGGGTCACTAAAGTAATAATGATTGCAGAAATATTCATGCATTTAATATTCAACAGTATTATTGATCTGCCTGACTTCAGCTGGACGATGACGCAATTTTCTTCTAAACACAAACTTTGCTGTATTATTTTCATGTTATCACTGTGAAGCTGCTCTGATACACTCTGTACTGTAAAAAGCGCTGTATAAATAAAGGTGACTTGACAACAAGCGACTCATCTGGAATTAAAGGGTTAAATGGCTCATATTCCATTTTAGGTACATTTTTAGTCATTTTATTATGTGCTTTTGTATGGAAGCTTGTTTCCGCCACAGAATAAAACATTTTAAAAGATAATTATGACATTTTATCTCAGAATCTTGCAATTCTGACTTTATAACACGCAATTGCGACTTTATATCATGAAATTACAAGATGCAATTTTTAAATAAAACGTCACAATTATCTTTTAAAATGTTTTATTCTGTGGCGGAAACAAGCTTCCATACAAAAACACATAATAAAATGACAAAAAATTTACCTTAAATGGAATATGAGCCATTTAACCCTTAAACGCATGAATGTTTCTGCAATCATTATTACATTTACAAGAAAGTTTTTGATTTTTTATTCTGTGGTGGAATTTCAGTTTTAGTTTTTATTTATTTCAGTAAGTTTCCCAAAGCAACGTTTTAGTTTAATGTTTAGTCATTTTTAGGGCTGTCAGTTAAACGCGTTATTAACGGCGTTAACGCAAACCCATTTTAACGGCGTTCATTTTTTTATCGCGCAATTAACGGTCTTTTTGGCCAAGCAAACTTTATAGGTTTTTTTCACACGCTTTTGCAACAGGACGCGGCAAGCGCAAGCGGATCTAGCTAGACCGGAAACAAAACAACAGGCACGCCGCACACACTTGTTGCGAGCCGGCCAAATAGTAGGTTAACGTTACGGTTTGAGTGGATGACGAGCGCGAGACGCCGAAATGGATGCCAATAAGATTCTGAATGGAAAGTTTACTTTTAAAAAGTTGTCAAATGGTTCCATTGACGAGACCAAAGTGATCTGTGTGTTTTGTCGTTGTGAACTGAGCTATCATCATCGCAGCACGTCCAGTCTGAAACACCACTTGATGGCCAAGCACACACACACACACACACACACACAGCTGATGCGAATTCTCTGCCCCCTCGTCAATATCAGGACCTCGTCAGTATTTCTTTCACCCTTTTATTGATGGACAGTGTTACATTGTGTGAGAGATTATTTGCTCCAAGTGAGAATGTTAGTGTGAAATTGAACACAGTATATGCCAATGTTGGTTTCAATACAAAACATTTGCACAAAGCAAGCCGATCCACTTTTCCATGTTGATAAGAGCATTAAAATGAGAAAAAATAATGGGACAAAAAGAAAGAGACATTTAGAATAGATAAAAATGTGTGATTAATTACAAATTAGCTATGACACTAATGCGATTAATCGCGAGTTAACTATGGCACTAATGCGATTAATCGCGAGTTAGCTATGACACTAATGTGATTAATAGCGAGTTAACTATGGCACTAATGTGATTAATAGCGAGTTAACTATGGCACTAATCCGATTAATCGCGAGTTAGCTATGACACTAATGTGATTAATCGCGAGCTAACTATGGCACTAATGCGATTAATCGCGAGTTAGCTATGACACTAATGTGATTAATAGCGAGTTAACTATGGCACTAATGTGATTAATCGCGAGTTAACTATGGCACTAATGCGATTAATCGCGAGTTAGCTATGACACTAATGTGATTAATCGCGAGCTAACTATGGCACTAATGTGATTAATCGCGAGTTAGCTATGACACTAATGTGATTAATCGCGAGTTAACTATGGCACTAATGTGATTAATAGCGAGTTAACTATGACACAAATGTGATTAATAGCGAGTTAACTGTGACACTAATGCGATTAATAGCGAGTTAACTATGACACTAATGCGATTAATCTCGAGTTAACTATGACACTAATGTGATTAATCTCGAGTTAACTATGACACTAATGCGATTAATCGCGAGTTAGCTGACACTAATGCGATTAATCGCGAGTTAACTATGACACAAATGTGATTAATCGCGAGTTAACTATGGCACTAATGTGATTAATAGCGAGTTAACTATGACACTAATGCGATTAATAGCGAGTTAACTATGACACTAATGTGATTAATAGCGAGTTAACTATGACACTAATGCGATTATAGCGAGTTAACTATGACACTAATGCGATTATTAGCGAGTTTACTATGACACTAATGTGATTAATAGCGAGTTAACTATGACACTAATGCGATTAATAGCGAGTTAACTATGACACTAATGTGATTAATAGCGAGTTAACTATGACACTAATGCGATTAATAGCGAGTTAACTATGACACTAATGCGATTAATAGCGAGTTAACTATGACACTAATGCGATTAATAGCGAGTTAACTATGACACTAATGTGATTAATAGCGAGTTAACTATGACACTAATGCGATTAATAGCGAGTTTACTATGACACTAATGCGATTAATAGCGAGTTAACTATGACACTAATGCGATTAATAGCGAGTTAACTATGACACTAATGCGATTAATAGCGAGTTAACTATGACACTAATGCGATTAATAGCGAGTTAACTATGGCACTAATGTGATTAATAGCGAGTTAACTATGACACTAATGTGATTAATAGCGAGTTAACTATGACACTAATGTGATTAATAGCGAGTTAACTATGGCACTAATGTGATTAATAGCGAGTTAACTATGGCACTAATGTGATTAATAGCGAGTTAACTATGACACTAATGCGATTATAGCGAGTTAACTATGACACTAATGCGATTAATAGCGAGTTTACTATGACACTAATGTGATTAATAGCGAGTTAACTATGACACTAATGCGATTAATAGCGAGTTAACTATGACACTAATGTGATTAATAGCGAGTTAACTATGACACTAATGCGATTAATAGCGAGTTAACTATGACACTAATGCGATTAATAGCGAGTTAACTATGACACTAATGTGATTAATAGCGAGTTAACTATGACACTAATGCGATTAATAGCGAGTTTACTATGACACTAATGCGATTAATAGCGAGTTAACTATGACACTAATGCGATTAATAGCGAGTTAACTATGACACTAATGCGATTAATAGCGAGTTAACTATGACACTAATGCGATTAATAGCGAGTTAACTATGGCACTAATGTGATTAATAGCGAGTTAACTATGACACTAATGTGATTAATAGCGAGTTAACTATGACACTAATGTGATTAATAGCGAGTTAACTATGGCACTAATGTGATTAATAGCGAGTTAACTATGGCACTAATGTGATTAATAGCGAGTTAACTATGACACTAATGCGATTATAGCGAGTTAACTATGACACTAATGCGATTAATAGCGAGTTTACTATGACACTAATGTGATTAATAGCGAGTTAACTATGACACTAATGCGATTAATAGCGAGTTAACTATGACACTAATGCGATTAATAGCGAATTTACTATGACACTAATGCGATTAATAGCGAGTTAACTATGACACTAATGCGATTAATAGCGAGTTAACTATGACACTAATGCGATTAATAGCGAGTTAACTATGACACTAATGCGATTAATAGCGAGTTAACTATGACACTAATGCGATTAATAGCGAGTTAACTATGACACTAATGCGATTAATAGCGAGTTAACTATGACACTAATGCAATTAATAGCGAGTTAACTATGGCACTAATGTGATTAATAGCGAGTTAACTATGACACTAATGCGATTAATAGCGAGTTAACTATGACACTAATGCGATTAATAGCGAGTTAACTATGGCACTAATGTGATTAATAGCGAGTTAACTATGACACTAATGCGATTAATAGCGAGTTAACTATGACACTAATGTGATTAATAGCGAGTTAACTATGACACTAATGTGATTAATAGCGAGTTAACTATGACACTAATGCGATTATAGCGAGTTAACTATGACACTAATGCGATTAATAGCGAGTTAACTATGACACTAATGCGATTAATAGCGAGTTAACTATGGTACTAATGCGATTAATAGCGAGTTAACTGACACTAATGCGATTAATAGCGAGTTAACTATGACACTAATGCGATTAATAGCGAGTTAACTATGGCACTAATGCGATTAATAGCGAGTTAACTATGACACTAATGCGATTAATAGCGAGTTAACTATGACACTAATGCGATTAATAGCGAGTTAACTGTGACACTAATGTGATTAATCGCGAGTTAACTATGACACTAATGCGATTAATAGCGAGTTAACTATGACACTAATGCGATTAATAGCGAGTTAACTATGGCACTAATGCGATTAATAGCGAGTTAACTATGACACTAATGCGATTAATAGCGAGTTAACTATGACACTAATGCGATTAATAGCGAGTTAACTATGACACTAATGCGATTAATAGCGAGTTAACTATGGCACTAATGTGATTAATCGCGAGTTAACTATGGCACTAATGCGATTAATAGCGAGTTAGCTATGACACTAATGTGATTAATCGCGAGTTAACTATGACACTAATGCGATTAATCGCGAGTTAACTATGACACTAACGCGATTAATCGCGATTACATATTTTAATCGTTTGACAGCACAAGTAATTTTACCATGTTCTTATTAGTTGTTGTTTTGACTAATTAGGTTTAATTTATATTATTTTAGTTTTAGTTGATTTATTTCCAGTGAGTAATTTTATTGCTTCAACTAACTTATATTATAAATATATATTAAACTTATATTAAATTTTCATTTAATATTTAATAATCTTTGTTTTGTCTCATTTTTACAATTTTGGCTTTTCTTTTTTTTCCCAGTTTTAGTTATTTATATATTTTTAGGGTAAGTATTAGTAGACTATTATGGTTACTTATAGAAATTCTAAAGTGGACTATCAAAATATTTTTTTTATATCTATTATTATCATTTATTTCAGCTTTATTAGAAAATGTAAAATGTTTATAATAGTTTTAGTTGATGATAATAACCCTCACAGGGTCCAGTGTTGCTGATGTCATGTCTACCCATAATTCCCTCCGGCTGTCTCTCCCCACAGGAACAGGATTTTGCTGCTCTTTTAAGGATTGAGGAGTTGGAGTTTGACGTACAGTGTTGACATGCTGTCTGGACCCGAATCTCAGAGCGCATGTTTCCTTCACAGGGAACCCAATCCCAGAATGCAGTTTGACATGAAGTGCAAACAAGAGAAAAACACCAGTGTCTAAAATGGTTCCCATCTAATTAAAAATTAAACTGGCTGGTGTTCACAGATCAGCCGACGCTGGCTTCACTTCAGGAGCTCGAGATGCAAACCCTCAGAAATACTGTTGATGACACATTCACACATTAACACCTGCTGTGTTTCAGCAGCGCAACAGTGTGAGCTAAACTGTTACACACACACACACACACACACACACACATAAACTCGTCTCAGAGGTAGCGTGTGAAATCAGCCGATTAAAGGAAGAAGAAAACACACATCATCATTCCTGTCGTTACAAACCCAAATGACTGTCTGTCTTCGGTAGGGATGCACCGAATCCAGGATTCGGATTCGGCCGAATATTGGGATTTTTAACGGGGTTCGGTTTCAGAATTTTTTTCCACCGAACCGAACCCTAGGCTTGCACTACGCGCGCTACGTCGACGTCACCGATCAGTGAATGACATCAAAGTACCGCGTGAACGAATAGAGAGCAGACGGCTCCTTATGCTTTTGAATTGCTCTCGCGGTACTTTGATGTCATAAACTGATCTGTCTGTGCAGCGCCGGTTCAAGTCGAACAAGCCTGTAGTGTAACGCGTTGTGTCAGGAAGAAAAATAGGGATATCTCACAGCTAAAGTTATTGCAGAGGCCAGACAGACTCACGGAGGCGATTGGCATCTCACAACTCGCACTTTATTCCACAATCGAACTTGTGTAACTGTCTGTCACACGTTCTACCATCCACAGCGTTACTTAACAAAATAAGGTAAAAATGAGCATCAAACAGAAATAACCCGCACACATGGGCATGTGTTCGAGGCGCACGGCACATACGGCGCGCAGTTCTTAAAGGGGCCACACCTTATTTCCACTCGTTACAGTAGGTGGACCGTTCGAATGCAGTAGGCTGTGAGAAAGTGAAAATGGAACTCGTGAGCAGAAAAAGTGTTGTTTGGCAGTACTTTCAGTGAAAGAAGGCAATTCAAGTCGAGCTACATGTTCAATTTGCAATGCCGATTTGTCTCATGGTCAGGCACGGATTAACGCACGGGCCTACTGGGCACTGGGCCAGCAGGGGGCCCTGTAAAATGTAGTGTGTCTATTCTTTTCAAATAATTATTTTTATTTTATTTTCAGTAAAATTGTGTTAAATATTGAGGAATAATGTGATTTTTTTTGCAGTTGCAAAGTATTAACTACTAAATAAATCAAATAAATAATTTTAATGTATTGCTGCGCTGTTGAGAAGGACATCTAGAGGCGAGTGAAAAGCATTGCGTAATATAAAAGTCACGCAGAAGACGGTTACTCAAAAACCAAAACAAAAATGAGTTTAAAACCACAACCAAGGCAGAACATAGGCTAAGTTGTTTATGTTTTACAATAGTAGCCTATGGGCTTATTTTTTTAACGAAATGTCAATCTTCCTCTTTATAACAGAAGATATAATACAATACAACAATCTTCAAGATACAGTAAATCTTCAAATGTGTAACGGATTGTCACCTTAAAAAGTGTCTTTTGTGGTGGAACAAGCAATGCTATATAGCATCTTAATTTAATCTTTGTTTTATTATTTTAGTTCATTAACTAATTGTTAACTCAACTAATTTAACGTAAAGACCTGGATACTAGAATTAGGCTACTAAATAAAACTAAATAAATGTCAACTAGCCTAAATGCATTGATTAGAATTGCCATTGACTAAAGATTTTCTAGTCGACGACTAGTAGTCATTCCTTTAAGCAATTAGTCGACTAATCTCAAGTTAATATTAATTTCTGCTTAAATACTGAGTGGAGGCATATAGCCTATTCCGCGCTCAAGCAAGCGCATGCATAAATATTGCCTCAAAGCACCGGCAAAAGCAGGCTAATGATAATATATGTCTGGAAAAAAACTAGGCATTTTTATTGTTTAATAATAATAATAAATAAATAAATTAAATCAGTGTCGGCTCGGCTGCAATCATATCTATATCTCCGCTGTAAAGTGGATGCGCCTTTAGAGAGAAATGCACCTTTCATATCATATCAGCCTAATCAGCCGGTATTTGCTTTCGATTCGAATTTTTTCGTTTAAAAGTGGACATTTCAAGCTTTATATAGAAATATTCATCATGTATGTGAGGCTATACACTGTGTTTCAGTTCATTTTTGAGACGCGCTCCAGTTCACGCCACGGAGACCATGAAAGCGTGCCCTGTTTGTTTTATTTTATTTTACAAAAGCACAACGTTTTCTTGTTATTGTGAGTTTACTAAAGTAAAAGTAGCTACTTGCGACTGATGCATTATTCTTTTCTGTATAGGCCTATGACCAGAAAAGATTGAGTAGGCCTATTTCAAGTTGTTTCCACTGTTGATAGGAAAATGCAAGTGTTCGCGCCGATGCCTGCCATGCAGAAGCATAACGAGCGTAACGAGCGAGAGGCCCCACACTGGGGGATGCAGAGATGTTGCTGCGTCTGTTATTATTAACATTTCTGATTGTTTAAATGACCAGCCCTCGGGGGTCCCCTCAAAATGCCTGGCTTGCCTGCCCACTGTTGTCCAAAAAATTGGTGAAGGGGGCCTTTGAGACACCCGTGCCCAGGGCACATCATCGCCTTAATCCGTCCCTGCTCATGGTGGCAAGGACTCTAGGCTACACAACATCGCTGCTGTTAAAATGCATAATGTTGCTTATTCTTTTTTTTTTCAGTTATAAAAGTAAAAGTAGTGTTTATTATTTACAGTAATAAAATTAAATGAAAAATCCACTTTGTTTACTTCATTAATGTGTTTACTGTGTTAATGGACTGAGGATGAGAGTAGGATTCGGCAGATTCTTAACCAGTGGATTCGGTATTCGGCCGAACCCCACAAATCTGGATTCGGTGCATCCCTAGTCTTCGGTGAAACACAGAAGATATTTAAAGAAATGTCTCCAAAAAATATTTTAGTATTAATTATATATTAATATATCTTTTTTAATTCATATTTCCGTTTTCAGTGTAATTTTAGCAACTTTGTTATGTGCATTTGTCCTTTTTATTAGTCATTTTTACTATTTATATTTACTTTATTTTTATTTCAGTTTTTAGTGAGTTTTATTTATTTTAGGTGTTTTTGCCCAAGGCTATCTTTATTTTATTTTATTTCATCTTTATTTAAATAAAAAAAAATTCAATAGTTTTAGTTTTAGTTAACAATAATAACCCTGACATTATTGCCAATATTCTTCAGAATATCATATTTTGTGTCCCACAGAAGAAAGGATGTCCGTTATACAGGACTGATGAGTAAATGCTGACAGAATTATCATTTTTGCCTGAATTATGCCTTTAAATATGAAGGTCAGAGACGGAGGGAAATGAAAATGACTTGCATTAATAAGTGGCATTCAAAGAAAATATAAGTGTAATATGTTTCCCTGTTCTGGAATCAGCCTGTGATCGGCATCAGATGCTTTACAGTAACAACACACATCTGACATCAGCTGCAGGACACACACACACACACACACACACAAACTGATTCAACAACTGAATATACTACAACACACACACACACACACACACACTAACCCTATCCCTAAACCTACCCATCACACACACACACACTGATTCAACAACTGAATATACTACAACACACACACACACACACACACTAACCCTATCCCTAAACCTACCCATCACACACACACACACACACACACACACACACACACACACACACACACACACACACACTAACCCTATCCCTAAACCTACCCATCACACACACACACACACACACACACACACACACACACACTAACCCTATCCCTAAACCTACCCATCACACACACACACACACACACACACACACACTAACCCTATCCCTAAACCTACCCATCACACACACACACACACACACACACACACACAAACCCTATCCCTAAACCTACCCATCACACACACACACACACACACACACACACACACACACACACTGATTCAACAACTGAATATACTACAACACACACACACACACTAACCCTATCCCTAAACCTACCCATCACACACACACACACACACACACACACACACACTAACCCTATCCCTAAACCTACCCATCACACACACACACACACACACACACACACACACACAAACCCTATCCCTAAACCTACCCATCACACACACACACACACACTAACCCTATCCCTAAACCTACCCATCACACACACACACACACACACACTAACCCTATCCCTAAACCTACCCATCACACACACACACACACACACACACACACACACACACACACACACACACACACACACACTAACCCTACCCCTAAACCTACCCATCACACACACACACACACACACACACACACACACACTAACCCTATCCCTAAACCTACCCATCACACACACACACACACACACACACACACACACTAACCCTATCCCTAAACCTACCCATCACACACACACACACACACACACACTAACCCTACCCCTAAACCTACCCATCACACACACACACACACACACACACTAACCCTATCCCTAAACCTACCCATCACACACACACACACACTGATTCAACAACTGAATATACTACAACACACACACACACACACACACACACACTAACCCTATCCCTAAACCTACCCATCACACACACACACACACACACACACACACACTAACCCTATCCCTAAACCTACCCATCACACACACACACACACACACACACACACACACACACACTAACCCTATCCCTAAACCTACCCATCACACACACACACACACACACACACACACACACACACACTAACCCTACCCCTAAACCTACCCATCACACACACACACACACACACACACTAACCCTATCCCTAAACCTACCCATCACACACACACACACACACACACACTAACCCTACCCCTAAACCTACCCATCACACACACACACACACACACACACACTAACCCTATCCCTAAACCTACCCATCACACACACACACACACACACACACTAACCCTAAACCTGCCCATCACACACACACACACACACACACACTAACCCTATCCCTAAACCTGCCCATCACACACACACACACACACTAACCCTATCCCTAAACCTGCCCATCACACACACACACACACACACACTAACCCTATCCCTAAACCTGCCCATCACAGGAAACATTCTGCATTTTACATTTTCAAAACAAATAATTCTGTATGATTTATAAGCAAGTTTACCCATGAGGACCTCAATTTAGGCCCACAGTGACACGAGTCCCCATGAGTGTGTGTGCATTCAGGTTTAAGTCCCCACCCGGATAGAAAAACATGTACACACACACACACACACACACACAACCCAGCATCCCCATCAGAGCCACTGCGAGACAGAGGAAGGAGCGTTTGCTGCTCGTGTGTGTGTCCTGAATTATAATGATCGGATTATGAACTCGATGACATTCCTGCATTCCCTCTGAACGCCAGAACGGACACACATCTCTATATGAAGACAGCATAAATCTCTCTATATGAAGACAGGAATAAAGAAGAGCGCACGATCAGTGAGGTCTCGTCCACTCGACAGGACCGTTGCTCATTTCAGCATCTGGGGTTTTAATCTCTCAGGCCTCTCCTTCCTCTAGTGTCATTAACTCCAGTGTCACGCGTGCATCTACTGCCCTCTAGTGCTCAGGACTGCACATACTTCAGGATAGGAAACATATCTGTGAGCCAACAGTGGAACAATTAATGAGAACGACTGAATCAACTGATACCAGAACAGCTCATAACACTGATGTTGACCCACTGCATCTCAAATAAGAGCAATGAAATATCACCATTTAAAACTAGGAGATTTCAACCATATCCGAACAAAAGGTTTCATCCGTCAGGAAAACCGTGTGTTTAAAGCACATTTTAAAGAGTTAAAACTCATAAAAAATGTCTAACTTAGTTTCTTTTCAAATCAATTATCTTAACTTCTCAGCACTACATAATATATATAGAGATTTATTTATGCATTTAAATATTTGTCAATTTAATGATTTGTATGTTTTTTATTTCATTTGTTTATTTTATTTATTTGTTTGTTTTTATTAGTTTTTTTTGTTTTTATTTGTTTGTTTGTTTAGTTATGTATTTAAATATTTGTCTATTTAATGATTTCTTTGTTTGTTTTTTATTTTATTAGTTTGCTTTTTGTTTGTGTTTTATTTATTTGTTTGTTTTTTGTTTTTATTCGTTTGTTTGTTTTTATTTGTTTGTTTGGTTAGTTGGTTGGTTAATTATTTGGTTGATTTGTTAGTTGATTGGTTGGTTGGTTGGTTGTTTTTTGGTGATTGGTTGGTTGTTAGTTATGTGGTTGGTTGGTTGGTTGGTTAGTTGATTGTTTAGTTGTTTTTTGGTGATTAGTTGGTTGGTTAATTATTTAGTTGGTTGGTTGGTTAGTTAGTTGATTAGTTGGTTGGTTAGTTATTTGGTTAGATAGTTGATTAGTTGGTTGGTTAGTTATTTGGTTGGTTGGTTGGTTAGTTGATTAGTCGGTTGGTTGGTTATTTGGTTGGTTAGTTGATTAGTTGGCTGGCTGGTTAGTTGGTTGGTTAGTTATTTGGTTAGTTATTTGGTTGGTTGGTTAGTTAGTTGATTAGTTGGTTGGTTAGTTATTTGGTTGGTTAGTTGATTAGTCGGTTGGTTAGTTATTTGGTTGGTTAGTTGGTTAGTTATTTGGTTGGTTAGTTGATTAGTTGGTTGGTTAGTTATTTGGTTGGTTAGTTGATTTGTCGGTTGGTTAGTTATTTGGTTGGTTAGTTGATTAGTTGGCTGGTTAGTTGGTTGATTAGTTGGTTGGTTAATTAGTTTATTAGTTGGTAGGTTAGTTAGTTGGTTAATTACTTGGTTGCTTAGTTGGTTGGTTGGTTAAGTGATAACAGTCTAGATCAGCGGTTTAATCAATTTCTTGCCAGAGTTTTAACAACTACAATCACACCACAACATTTGTTTTCATATCACAAATTTGCCAGTCCCACTATTAGTGAATGTGGAGGACGAGACGTCTCATCTGTATGCTGCAGGAACGCCAGACAGAAAACAACTACAGAAGGAAAATCTTATTTCACTTGTGTTTTTCATATAGCAAGCATCCAATTTGCCCTCGGAGCGTCGGAGTGAAATGACTCTTGCGGATGAGAACTGGGGATAGTTTCAGATCGGCTTGAACTGCGACGCCTGATTCCCAACGCTGAGCGACACGCCTCGACTGAGGGGGAACTCAATGAATACATAATACTTTCAAACTACACATCACATCACTTCTCAATTACACAGGAATATTAACAGGCCGGCCGATCTCACAACAATCACAACAAACCTATCAGTAAACATGTCTTGAACAAGCAGGTTTATGTCCAAACCGAGAGAGAGATTGCTGCATGACTAAATCACATGCATCAGAAAATATGCCATTGTATAATGCATATTCATAATGTACATTGTAATGCATTTTATCTTTCCATAAATAATCGTAACTAAAGTTAAAATGCATTATAATATTTACAGATTCCTTGTTACATATGAATATCCTTGATTTGCATGTGTTGTAATGCATTATACTTTCTAAAGGTGCAAAACTGAATAGACATTATTATAACTGTGGTTATTAATGAGCTCATAGAATGTAATAAAAGGCATATCACTGCCCTGCATCATATCTGCTGAATTAAATACTTGTTTCTTACTAATTTTGGCACAAAAAAAATGCCATTTTTATATGATTTTAGTAAAAAAATCTTTGTAATTCACATTTAATAGGATTTATTAGCTTATTACTTTTCGAAACTTTGCGGACCCTCAGGGCTTGGTCCTGATGTGCTAATGCATGCATAAATTGCAGCATTTTATGACAAAATTCAAAATGGCCAATGCTCAAAAAACGTACAATGGCTATCATTCGATTCGGCTAGAATCCATTCATTCGAGTTTTATGATTTTTGGGCAAACCATTCCGAAGTTATAATCAAAAATAGCTATTTTTCATATCCCCTGACCCATAGGTGGCGCTGTGCCGAAACGCTGCATGTAGCCTCAGATCATGCTTGTGATGACATGTACCAAATTTCGCCTCAATACGCTAAAGCGTTGCGGAGATACAGCCTCGCATCCAATTTGGCGTGCTCTTGGCCGAATTTGTCCACGCGTTATTCGAGAACGGTTGGGTATACCAAAAAGATTTAATAACTTTTTTCCAGCATGGTCATGATGTCATATGATGGATCGATTGAATCGTCTTGAGCCAAGGAATCAGGTGAAAAAAGAATTTAGTCTCTAACTCTAATGGTTCAAAAGTTATTAGCATTAGATGGAATTTTGGACATGTGGTGGCGCTAGAGGGTTAGAGTTAGAGACTCCAAAACTGCTGTGGTTAATGTTGGGACTGTCCTCTATCAGTGTGCCAAAGTTCACAACGCAAACATGAACCAGATGTTTTCTGAATTATCTGTGGGTGTTTTACTACATCCAACCAGCGACAGAAAATGACAGATTCTGTGAAAAAAACATTAAACTTGTGTTTAAAAGGAGTATTTCAACATTTTCTTGCAGATTATAAGATAGAATAATACTTTTTCTTCATTAAATACAAAACTTTAGACATTTGACTACTATTGTTGTTGTTATTTTGATAAGTGCACTGAAGTGGATACATTGTTGTTGATATTTTATTTTATTTTATTGTTGATAAGATGCAGGGCTGTGTAATTATTACAATGTATTATAAATGTGCCTACAATTATTCACAAGATCATACAATGCAATATAAGGTGGATAACAAAGCAAAATCAATGCTTTAAAATACTTTTATAATGCATTATATATAAAGGCCTCAAGTAAAGTTCTGCCAGACTCGTTTGTTGTTTCATGTACAGTAATGTTAGATTCTTCACAGATGCAGTAGTCTGAAACTCACTAACTCACTCACTCACTCACACACACACACACACACACACTCACTCACCGGATGTCTTCATCAGTGACGGTGAAGGCTTTGCAGAGCGGCTGGGATGTGTTGAGCCATATAGCGGGGTTCTTCTCAGCGGCGCTGGAGGTCTGACCTGTGATGGGCGCTGAGCTCATGTGCAGAGCGCTCGCTATAGCGGACAGCAGCGTCGCGTCCGACGAGTCCGGCCCGATACCTGTTACACACACACACACACACACACACACAGAAGCCATTACACAGAGCGCTCGCTATAGCGGACAGCAGCGCCGCGTCCGACGAGTCCGGCCCGATACCTGTTACACACACACACACACACACACACACAGAAGCCATTACACAGAGCGCTCGCTATAGCGGACAGCAGCGTCGCGTCCGATGAGTCCGGCCCGATACCTGTTACACACACACACACACACACACACACAGAAGCCATTACACAGAGCGCTCGCTATAGCGGACAGCAGCGTCGCGTCCGATGAGTCCGGCCCGATACCTGTTACACACACACACACACACACACACACAGAAGCCGTTACACACAGAGCGCTCGCTATAGCGGACAGCAGCGTCGCGTCCGATGAGTCCGGCCCGATACCTGTTACACACACACACACACACACACACACACAGAAGCCGTTACACACAGAGCGCTCGCTATAGCGGACAGCAGCGTCGCGTCCGACGAGTCCGGCCCGATACCTGTTACATACACACACACACACACACAGAAGCCGTTACACACCGTCACACAGAAGCCGTTACACACCGTCACACAGAAGCCGTTACACACCGTCACACAGAAGCCGTTACACACCGTCACACAGAAGCCGTTACACACCGTCACACAGAAGCCGTTACACACCGTCACACAGAAGCCGTTACACACCGTCACACAGAAGCCGTTACACACCGTCACACAGAAGCCGTTACACACCGTCACACAGAAGCCGTTACACACCGTCACACAGAAGCCGTTACACACCGTCACACAGAAGCCGTTACACACCGTCACACAGAAGCCGTTACACACCGTCACACAGAAGCCGTTACACACCGTCACACAGAAGCCGTTACACACCGTCACACAGAAGCCGTTACACACCGTCACACAGAAGCCGTTACACACCGTCACACAGAAGCCGTTACACACCGTCACACAGAAGCCGTTACACACCGTCACACAGAAGCCGTTACACACCGTCACAGAGAAGCCGTTACACACCGTCACACAGAAGCCGTTACACACCGTCACACAGAAGCCGTTACACACCGTCACACAGAAGCCGTTACACACCGTCACACAGAAGCCGTTACACACCGTCACACAGAAGCCGTTACACACAGTCACACAGAAGCCGTTACACACCGTCACACAGAAGCCGTTACACACCGTCACACAGAAGCCGTTACACACAGTCACACAGAAGCCGTTACACACCGTCACACAGAAGCCGTTATACACCGTCACACAGAAGCCATTACACACCGTCACACAGAAGCCGTTACACACACACACACACAGAAGCCGTTACACACCGTCACACAGAAGCCGTTACACACAGTCACACAGAAGCCGTTACACACCGTCACACAGAAGCCGTTACACACCGTCACACAGAAGCCGTTACACACCGTCACACAGAAGCCGTTACACACCGTCACACAGAAGCCGTTACACACAGTCACACAGAAGCCGTTACACACCGTCACACAGAAGCCGTTACACACCGTCACACAGAAGCCGTTACACACAGTCACACAGAAGCCGTTACACACCGTCACACAGAAGCCGTTACACACCGTCACACAGAAGCCGTTACACACCGTCACACAGAAGCCGTTACACACAGTCACACAGAAGCCGTTACACACCGTCACACAGAAGCCGTTACACACCGTCACACAGAAGCCGTTACACACCGTCACACAGAAGCCGTTACACACCGTCACACAGAAGCCGTTACACACCGTCACACAGAATCCGTTACACACAGTCACACAAAAGCCGTTACACACCGTCACAGAAAAGCCGTTACACACCGTCACACAGAAGCCGTTACACACCGTCACACAGAATCCGTTACACACCGTCACACAGAAGCCGTTACACACCGTCACACAGAAGCCGTTACACACCGTCACACAGAATCCGTTACACACACACACAATAGCCGCTGTAATGAGACTTAAATGCATCTTACTCTGTAAGCCTTTGGGCAGATCCATCGTCCTGAGAACTTCCTCCGACACGTCCGACGACCTCAGGCCCTTTAAGCGCTTCTCCCAGAACAGCTGCACACACACACACACACACACACCAGCAGAGAGAATGAAGGCCCGATTAAACAAAGTGAATGTTAATGGTTTCGTATATTTTCATATAAGTTTTTAAATCAACAACTATACGTTTTCCAGTCTTAATTATGTGAGAGACTTTATGAATGTAAAAGGTCAGATCATCCTGCTTGTATCAACACTGATATCCCTTCACAGACGTGTGTGTGTGTGTGTGTGTGTGTGTGTGTGAGTGAGTGAGTGAGTGCGTGTGCTTGTGTCTGTGTGTGTGTGTGTGTCTGTGTGTGTGTGTGTGTCTGTGTGTGAGTGTGTGAGAGAGAGTGAGTGCGTGTGCTTGTGTCTGTGTGTGAGTGTCTCTGTGTGTGAGTGTCTCTGTGTGTGAGTGTGTGTCTGTGTCTGTGTGTGTGTGTGTGTGTGTGTGTGTGAGAGAGAGAGTGTGTGTGTGTGCTTGTGTCTGTGTGTGAGTGTCTCTGTGTGTGTGTGTGTCTGTGTGTGTGTGTGTGTCTGTGTGTGAGTGTGTGTCTGTGTCTATGTGTGTGTGTGTGTGTGTGTGTGTGTGTGTGTGAGAGAGAGAGTGTGTGTGTGTGCTTGTGTCTGTGTGTGAGTGTCTCTGTGTGTGTGTGTGTCTGTGTGTGTGTGTGTCTGTGTGTGAGTGTGTGTCTGTGTCTCTGTGTGTGTGTGTGTCTGTGTGTGAGTGTCTCTGTGTGTGAGTGTGTGTCTGTGTCTGTGTCTGTGTGTGTGTGTGTGTGTGTGTGTGTATGTGTGTGTGTGTGTGTGTGTGTGTGTGTGTGTGTGTGTGTGTGTGTGTGTGTGTGTGTCTGTGTGTGTGTGTGTGTGTGTGTGTGTGTGTGTGTGTGTGTGTCTGTGTGTGTGTGTGTGTCTGTGTGTGTGTGTGTCTGTGTGTGTGTGTGTGTGTGTGTGTGTGTGTGTGTGTGTGTGTGTGTGTGTCTGTGTGTGAGTGTGTGTCTGTGTGTGTCTGTGTGTGAGTGTGTGTCTGTGTCTATGTGTGTGTGTGTGTGTGTGTGTGTGAGAGAGAGAGAGTGAGTGCGTGTGCTTGTCTCTGTGTGTGAGTGTGTGTCTGTGTGTGTGTGTGTGTGTGTGTGTGTGTGTGTTCTGCTGCTCAGACATCAGTTGTTGGTCCAGCGGGGGCTGTAAACACCAGAAACAGTTCATAGTGCGATTTATTAAACTGCAGACTTAAATAAAGCTCCTCCATGAGCGTCACGGGGCTCGTCGAGTAAATCCACCAGCGGCGACTATAACAGACACACACACACACACACACACACACACACACACACACACACACACACACACACACACGACCCAGAACTACAGCATCAGTTAGGCCTACATTCACGCTTCACTGAAGAGGTTTATCTGTTCCTTCCCTGGGAATCGAACTAATGAGCTCAATGTTTCTGAAAGAGTCTCTTCTGCTCACCAAACCTGCATTTATATTATAAATGTAACTTTTGATCAATTTAATGCATACTTGATGAATAAAAGTAATTTGTGTAGTTAGAAAACGGACTGTATTTTTATGTTGATTCCATTATAATCCAAAGTGCATTAATAAAGTTCAGCATCTGCGTAAAGATTCTCCCTTCTGCAGCCTGACATCTTTACAATCTAATCTTTATCTTTACTTATTCCACGAACCCGGACCTTCTGCAGAGCAATGTTCCTGATTCTCCCAAAAGATCCAGTCTAACATCATTAAACACTAGAATGTTTTTTTTAAGCGGATTACTATTAAATAAACAAGACAATACTGAGGGATCTCAGCGAACCGCTCATGATCACGTCATCAAAAGACAGAAATGAGAAATTATGTTTTACATAAAAGATAATCAAGCCTTTCTTAGAGCATTAAGATTGTGAGATTATTTTCATGAGAATTAGACACGTTTTCCTTTAAAATTCTTATTAATATCAGGCAAAAAATTTTATATAATTTTAAAATGTATAAAAAAATATTCTAAATAAAATAAAACAAGATTTTTACAATTACTGAAATTGTTACGAATGATACATCATGGCAGAGAGAGAGAGAGAGAGAGAGAGAGAGAGAGAGAGAGAGAGACAGAGAGAGAGAGAGAGAGAGAGAGAGAGAGAGAGAGAGAGAGTGTGTGTGTGTTTGTGTGTGTGACAGTGTGTCTGAGTTCCAGTGAGAAACTGTTGCAGCTTCAGCGCCCTCTAGTGCTCAATATTAAAACACTGATAAGCATGAGGCACATTATATATGAGTGTTGTGGCTGTGTGTGTGTGTGTGTGTGTGTGTGTGTGTGTGTGATGATCTGACCTGTCGTGGTTGCTCTACGGCTCGCTGGAGGTCAGTCTTCACCTTGTTGTTCGGATG
>JARWKJ010000004.1:170000-175000 GCA_029959095.1 Rhinichthys osculus
AATAAATATTTAGAATTATGTTTTTTTTTCTCATTTTTTCTGTAATACTATATATATATAACGGTTTCTTGAAAAATTTATAAAAATGAAAGTAAAAAAGAATGTCTATTAACCCGTTACAGATATGAAAATGTAATTCAGATCTAAGTTTGGTTTGACTAATTTATTATTGCAGAAGCGAAAAAATTGAAAATGCAGTAAACTTAAACTTCTATAATTTTTTCAAAGCAAATCTATTGAACTGAATATCTTAATATATTTTTCACAAAATAATTTCGACTATAAAATCAAAGGTTAAAATCATAAAAACTGAATCTCTGACCAGTTTTAAAGTGGCGTCTCAGTTTCAGACGGTTTGAGTGTTTGATCTTTCTAACGATGCATATTTATGATAAATATGTGATAAAATAAAAACATCCTTATCGATAAATACTGAATAAAACGGTGTTGAAAGGTCTGCATGCGCAGCGAGGAAGACTGCGCTAGTGAGAGAAGAACAGAGAAATGTAAGAGGTTTTATAGACTTGTCACAGACTCACTCACACACACTCTCTCAAACACAAACACATACACACTCTCACACCCACACACACACTTACTCGTAATCAGACTCTCACTCATACACTCACTCACAATCACACACTTTCTCACACACACTCTCTCAAACACACACACACTCAAGTATTCACAGACTCTCTGACACACACACACACACACACACACACTCGAACACATGCAGCGGCTCTCGTGTATTAGGAATAAATGACTCAGTACATGTTACCGACACTGACAGGAAATCTTCTTTTTACACTCCAGTGAGAAATAATGAAACTAATGAAGCTCCATTAGTGCGTTAGACAGCAGATAATAAACGGTGTGTGTGTGTGTGTGTAAGTCAGTGAGTGAGTGAGTGTTTGTGTGTGTGAGAGTCTCTGTTTTTGTGTGTGTGTGTGTGTGTGTGTGATTGAGTTAGTGACCGAGTGAGTGTGTGTGAGCGAGCGAGTGAGTGAGTGAATGAGTGAACGAGTGAGTGTGTGTGAGCGAGCGAGTGAGTGAGTGAATGAGTGAACGAGTGAGTGTGTGTGAGCGAGCGAGTGAGTGAGTGAATGAGTGAACGAGTGAGTGTGTGTGAGCGAGCGAGTGAGTGAGTGAATGAGTGAACGAGTGAGTGTGTGTGAGCGAGCGAGCGAGTGTGTGTGAGTGAGTTTGTGAGTGAGTGAATGAGTGAGTGTGTGTGAGCGAGCGAATGAGTGAGCGAGTGAGCGAGTGAGCGAGTGAGTGAATGAGTGAGTGTGTGTGAGCGAGCGAGTGAGTGTGTGTGAGTGAGTTTGTGAGTGTGTGAGCGAGCGAGTGAGTGAATGAATGAACGAGTGTGTGAGCGAGCGAGCGAGTGAGTGTGTGTGAGTGAATGAGTGAGTGAGTGTGTGAGCGAGCGAGTGAGTGAATGAATGAACGAGTGTGTGTGAGCGAGCGAGCGAGTGAGTGAATGAATGAACGAGTGTGTGTGAGTGAGTGAGTGAGTGAGTGTGTGTGAGCGAGCGAGTGAGTGAATGAATGAACGAGTGTGTGTGAGTGAGTGAGTGTGTGAGCAAGCGAGTGAGTGAATGAATGAACGAGTGTGTGTGAGCGAGCGAGCGAGTGAGTATGTGTGAGCGAGCGAGCGACTGAGTGTGTGTGAGTGAGTTTGTGAGTGAGTGAGCGAGCGAATGAGTGAACGAGTGAGTGTGTGTGAGCGAGTGAATGAGTGAGTGTGTGTGTGAGCGAGCGAGCGAGTGAGTGTGTGTGAGCGAGCGAGTGAGTGAATGAATGAACGAGTGTGTGTGAGTGAGCGAGCGAGTGAATGTGTGTGAGCGAGTGAGCGAGTGAGTGTGTGTGAGTGAGTGAGTGTGTGTGAGCGAGTGAGCGAGTGAGTGTGTGTGAGCGAGCGAGTGAGTGAATGAATGAACGAGTGTGTGTGAGCGAGCGAGCGAGTGAATGTGTGTGAGCGAGTGAGCGAGTGAGTGTGTGTGAGTGAGTGAGTGTGTGTGAGCGAGTGAGCGAGTGAGTGTGTGTGAGCGAGTGAGTGTGTGTGAGTGAGTGAGTGTGTGTGAGCGAGCGAGCGAATGAGTGTGTGTGAGCGAGCGAGCGAATGATAGAACGAGTGAGCGAGTGAGTGAGTGAGCGAAAGAATGAATGAGTGAGCGAGGGAATGAGTGAGTGAGTGAGTGAGTGAGTGTGTAAATGAGTGAGTGAGTGAGTGAGTGAGTGAGTGAGTGAGTGAGTGAGCGAATGAGTGAGTGAGTGAGTGAGTGAGTGAGTGAGTGAGCGAGTGAGTGAGTGAGCGAGTGAGTGAGCGAAAGAATGAGTGAGTGAGTGAGTAAATGAGTGAGCGAGTGAGTGAGTGAGTGAGCGAGTGAGTGAGCGAGTGAGTGAGTGAGTAAGTGTGCGAGTGAGTAAATGAGTGAGCGAGTGAGTAAATGAGTGAGCGAGTGAGTGAGTGAGTGAGCGAGTGAGTGAGCGAGTGAGTGAGTGAGTGAGTGAGTAAGTGTGCGAGTGAGTAAATGAGTGAGTGAGTGAGTGAGTGTGTAAATGTGTGAGTGAGTGAGCGAGTAAATGAGTGAGTGAGCGAGTGAGTGAGTGAGTAAGTGTGCGAGTGAGTAAATGAGTGAGTGAGTGAGTGAGTGAGTGAGTGAGTGTGTAAATGTGTGAGTGAGTGAGTGAGCGAGCTAATGACAATGAGTGAACGAGTGAGTGAGTGAGTGAGCGAGTAAATGAGTGAGTGAGCGAGTGAGCGAGTGAATGAGTGAGTGAGTGAGCGAGGGAATGAGTGAGCGAGTGAGTAAATGAGTGAGTGAGTGAGTGAGTGAGTATGTAAATGAGTGAGTGAGTGAGTAAATGAGTGAGTGAGTGAGTGAGTGAGTGTGTAAATGAGTGAGTGAGTGAGTGAGTGAGTGAGCGAGCGAATGACAATGAGTGAACGAGTGAGTGAGTGAGTGAGCGAGTAAATGAGTGAGTGAGCGAGTGAGTGAGTGAGTGAGTGAGTGAGCGAGTGAGTGAGTGAATGAGTGAACGAGTCAGCGAATGAGTGAGTGAGTGAGCGAGCGAATGAGTGAACGAGCGAGTGAGTGAGTGAGTGAGTGAGCGAGCGAGTGAGCGAGCGAATGAGTGAACGAGTGAGCGAGTGAGTGAGTGTGTAAATGAGTGAGTGAGTGAGTGAGTGAGTGAGCGAGGGAATGAGTGAGTGAGTGAGTGAGCGAGCGAATGATAGAACGAGTGAGCGAGTGAGTGAGTGAGCGAGTGAGTGAGCGAAAGAATGAGTGAGTGAGCGAGGGAATGAGTGAGCGAGTGAGTAAATGAGTGAGCGAGTGAGTGAGTGAGCGAGTAAGCGAGTGAGCGAGTGAGTGTGTGTGAGCGAGCGAGCGAGCGAGTGAATGAGTGAGCGAGCGAATGAGTTAACGAGTGAGCGAATTAGTGAGCGAGCAAATGAGTGAACGAGTAAGCGAGTGAGTGAGTGAGCGAATGAGTGAGTGAGCGAGTGAGCGAGCGAATGAGTGAGCGAGCGAATGAGTGAGCGAGTGAGTAAATGAGTGAGTGTGTGAGTGAGTGAGTGAGTGAGCGAGTGAATGAGTGAACGAGTGAGCGAATGAGCGAGTGAGTGAGTGAGTGAGCGAGTGAGTAAATGAGTGAGTGAGTGAGTGAGTGAGTGAGCGAGTGAGTGAGTGAGTGAGTGAGTGAGTGAGTGAGTAAATGAGTGAGTGAGTGAGTAAATGAGCGAGTGAGTGAGTGAATGAGTGAATGAGTGAGTGAGTGAGCGAATGAGCGAGTGAATGAGTGAGCGAGTGAGTAAATGAGTGAGTGAGTGAGTGAGTGACTGAGCGAGTGAGTGTGTAAATGAGTGAGTGAGTGAGTGAGTGAGTGAGTGAGTGAGTGAGTGAGTGAGCGAGCGAATGATAGAACGAGTGAGCGAGTGAGTGAGTGAGCGAGTGAGTGAGCGAAAGAATGAGTGAGTGAGCGAGGGAATGAGTGAGCGAGTGAGTAAATGAGTGAGCGAGTGAGTGAGTGAGTGAGCGAGTAAGCGAGTGAGTGTGTGTGAGCGAGCGAGCGAGCGAGTGAATGAGTGAGCGAGCGAATGAGTTAACGAGTGAGCGAATTAGTGAGCGAGCAAATGAGTGAACGAGTGAGCGAGTGAGTGAGTGAGCGAATGAGTGAGTGAGCGAAGTGAGCGAGCGAATGAGTGAGCGAGCGAATGAGTGAGCGAGTGAGTAAATGAGTGAGTGTGTGAGTGAGTGAGTGAGTGAGTGAGCGAGTGAATGAGTGAACGAGTGAGCGAATGAGCGAGTGAGTGAGTGAGTGAGCGAGTGAGTAAATGAGTGAGTGAGTGAGTGAGTGAGTGAGTGAGTGAGTGAGTGAGCGAGTGAGTGAGTGAGTGAGTGAGTGAGCGAGTGAGTAAATGAGTGAGTGAGTGAGTAAATGAGCGAGTGAGTGAGTGAATGAGTGAATGAGTGAGTGAGTGAGCGAATGAGCGAGTGAATGAGTGAGCGAGTGAGTAAATGAGTGAGTGAGTGAGTGAGTGAGCGAGTGAGTGTGTAAATGAGTGAGTGAGTGAGTGAGTGAGTGAGTGAGTGAGTGAGTGAGCGAGCGAATGATAGAACGAGTGAGCGAGTGAGTGAGTGAGCGAGTGAGTGAGCGAAAGAATGAGTGAGTGAGCGAGGGAATGAGTGAGCGAGTGAGTAAATGAGTGAGCGAGTGAGTGAGTGAGTGAGCGAGTAAGCGAGTGAGTGTGTGTGAGCGAGCGAGCGAGCGAGTGAATGAGTGAGCGAGCGAATGAGTTAACGAGTGAGCGAATTAGTGAGCGAGCAAATGAGTGAACGAGTGAGCGAGTGAGTGAGTGAGCGAATGAGTAAATGAGTGAGTGTGTGAGTGAGTGAGTGAGTGAGTGAGTGAGTGAGCGAGCGACCGAGTGAGTGAATGAGTGAACGAGTGAGCGAATGAGCGAGTGAGTGAGTGAGTGAGTGAGTGAG
>JARWKJ010000004.1:179243-199243 GCA_029959095.1 Rhinichthys osculus
CCTCTTTACATTCTCTCCTCACTCTTTACATCCCCTTTACATTCTCATCCCTCTTTACATCCTCTTCTCCCTCTTTACATCCTCTCCTCCCTCTTTACATTCTCTTTATATTCTCTCCTCCCTCTTTACATTCTCTCCTCCCTCTTTACATTCTCTTTATATTATCTCCTCCCTCTTTACATTCTCTCCTCCCTCTTTACATTCTCTTCTCCCTCTTTACATTCTCTCCTCCCTCTTTACATTCTCTCCTCCCTCTTTACATTCTCTCCTCCCTCTTTACATTCTCTCCTCCCTCTTTACATCCCCTTTACATTCTCTCCTCCCTCTTTACATTCTCTCCTCCCTCTTTACATTCATTCTCTCCTCCCTCTTTACATCCTCTTTACATTATCTCCTCCCTCTTTACATTCTCTCCTCCCTCTTTACATCCTCTTTATATTCTCTCCTCCCTCTTTACATTCTCTTCTCCCTCTTTACATTCTCTCCTCCCTCTTTACATTCTCTCCTCCCTCTTTACATTCTCTCCTCCCTCTTTACATTCTCTCCTCCCTCTTTACATCCCCTTTACATTCTCTCCTCCCTCTTTACATTCTCTCCTCCCTCTTTACATTCTCTCCTCCCTCTTTACATCCTCTTTACATTCTCTCCTCCCTCTTTACATCCTCTTTATATTATCTCCTCCCTCTTTACATTCTCTCCTCCCGCTTTACATTCTCTTCTCCCTCTTTACATTCTCTCCTCCCTCTTTACATTCTCTCCTCCCTCTTTACGTTCTCTCCTCCCTCTTTACATTCTCTCCTCCCTCTTTACATCCCCTTTACATTCTCTCCTCCCTCTTTACATCCTCTTCTCCCTCTTTACATTCTCTCCTCCCTCTTTACATCCCCTTTACATTCTCTCCTCCCTCTTTACATTCTCTTCTCCCTCTTTACATTCTCTCCTCCCTCTTTACATCCTCTCCTCCCTCTTTACATCCTCTTTACATTCTCTCCTCCCTCTTTACATCCTCTTTACATTCTCTCCTCCCTCTTTACATTCTCTCCTCCCTCTTTACATCCTTTACATTCTCTCCTCCCTCTTTACAATCTCTCCTCCCTCTTTACATTCTCTCCTCCCTCTTTACATCCCCTTTACATTCTCTCCTCCCTCTTTACATCCCCTTTACATTATCTCCTCCCTCTTTACATTCTCTCCTCCCTCTTTACATTCTCTTCTCCCTCTTTACATTCTCTCCTCCCTCTTTACATCCCCTTTACATTCTCTCCTCCCGCTTTACATCCTTTACATTCTCTCCTCCCTCTTTACATCCTTTACATTCTCTCCTCCCTCTTTACATTCTCTCCTCCCTCTTTACATCCCCTTTACATTCTCTCCTCCCTCTTTACATTCTCTCCTCCCTCTTTACATCCCCTTTACATTCTCTCCTCCCTCTTTACATCCTCTTTACATTCTCTCCTCCCTCTTTACATCCTCTTTACATTCTCTCCTCCCTCTTTACATCCTCTTTACATTCTCTCCTCTTTACATTCACTCCTTCTCTTTACATCCCCTTTACTTTACAGATGTAAAGAGGGAGGAGAATGTAAAGGGGATGTAAAGAGGGAGGAGAATATAAAGATGATGTAAAGAGGGAGGAGAGCTTTATGCTTGTTGAACTTGTTGGACAGCGCTGCACAGACGGCTGACTTGAGCAGTGCATGACGGTTAGAGCTTGTGTACGGCTTCAGACAGCGACGCCCCGTGACTGTGACGTATGGTCTCAGAGTACGGCGAGAGCGATTCGAGAGCAGGACTCAGCCAGAGCAGTTTCTCCAGAGCGACTCACGAGCTCTGATGACGACACAACTGATCCACGATTTGCCGAATCCACCGCACAAATCTGTTTTTTATAACAGTGAAAGCTCTTTTCATGTAGTAGCGATGTTATATTGTCATGGTTATCAAAATAAAACTGATACAATGTAGACCCCACTTCATTGGGATTTAGGCTTATGTTGAACTATATTCTTGTACAAACAGACGCTGTATTAAGCAGTACATGTATTGAATCAAAATGTCTCTGAAATATCGGTGTATTTGGCAAATAATGCATTTATTCCACTTCAGCTGTGGTAAAGTATGCAAACACAGCGCAAGCGTCACTACGGGAAGCAGAAAGTGTCAAACTCACGTCTCAGTTTTCAGCTCCTCCCGCCTCCACACGGCAACTCTCACCGATCGGTTACATCCAGCCACAGCCCATGTCCAACACAGCTAATCACTCTTCACTTTATCATCTTTACATTCTCTCATCCCTCTATAACAGAAATATCAAAAAGTTTAACATGACATTCCATCCAACTTCATTGCAACTGAACAAAGAAAACTGAATAAATGAAATTAGACTATATTACTATCCTCTACTTCTTCATTAGCTTTCTTATACTCTAACTTTTCACTTTATATTCTGTTTCATTCCATCCTCAGAATATTTCTACACCTTTATCCTCATTTCTTTTAATTAAGCTCAATTTCTTACAAAAAGAGCATAATATGCAAAGTGTTGAAGTGTTGATGGCTCCCTACAAACCACCCTTTCTTTTAAGAGTCGTGATCCTGTTCCGCACATAATTTTTCACACCAGTCCATGTTCGCTGCTTCAAAGCTTCTGGCTCTGCGTGAATGCATCTTTCACAGTCTTGCTTACCCGGAACTTTGCATGTCTTGATGAACTTCATCATGTGTCTCTCTACTGCTTTTACCTCACTGTCCTCCCATTTCTTTTTTGGAGCGTGTGAAGAACCTATGAAATAGTTAAAAAGTAAATTCTCATTACAACTAAATCGGTGAGTAAAGACCAAATCAAGATTGTGTCCTCATGTGTTGATTATTTAAATTTGGCTGGATATTGCTGCTTGGAGCTAATTCATGTTTATTTGATTATTGTTGTTTGTGCAGTTTAGAGATTTTTCTTACATTGATCCACCTGTGAAACAGATTGATCAGATTGAACAGGTTGAACAGGTTGATCAGATTGAACAGGTTGAACAGGTCGATCAGTCTCTGCTGGTGCTGTTGTCTGAGATAGGTCACTGTAGTCCTCCTCATCACTTGACATGGAATCACCTTGGGCCTCAAGTTGCTCTAAATAATTAAATGACAATAAAATTAACACTATATTGCTTATACTTAGTATCTGTGACATGATGTGTTTTGCAAATAAGTACAGCACAGATACACACAGACTAAATATACTCATACCATTTGGGTCAATTTCAATGTCATCAAGTTTCTTTCCTTTGTAGTCAGACAGTGTTCCTTTCTCCATGGCCATTAGGACTTTACTCATTTTTGCCAGCTGCAGTGTTCCCTCTGGTAACCGGTAATACTGTCTGTGGATTCTGATATCGTGACCAAGGAAATCAGCCAGTTGGTCTGCTTCATTCTCATCAAGGTTAAGAATTTTAGACATGGTTGCTATGTGTTTCCTGAGCCTAGTTGATGACAGTGCTTCAGGGTTCTTTATGCCACATTCGCAAGCAGCTTTGTTGATGCACTCTCCACCTCTGTAGGCTGACATTGCTCCACATCTGGCAAACATAAAGGGATTCTCTGCTGGAACACCACAAAGCTCCCGCGTTTCAACGAGCAGCTCCATGGCAGAAACCATGGAAGGCTTGAGGAGCACAGGAACCTTTCTGCCTCGTTTACCCCGGATCTCAACTCTTGTGAAGTGCAGACACAGCTTCCTCTCAAACTCAGACAGACAGATGGCAATGTCTTTGTGTAGCTCAGAAGAATCCCTACTTTTAAAAGCTGACAAAAGCATCCGGGATACCTCACCTTCTCTCCTTCGGTTGAACAGGATGACCTGGGACAGTGTGACCTTGGCTAGAGCAGAGTAGCTGTCAGCAGAAGGGCAAGTTCTGAGCTTACTTAGGAGCCCATCGTGTTTCTTTTCAAGATGTGTGTGCAGGACTTTGACATCCTGAGTGAAAGGAATGATCTGTGGTGTGTTCCACTTGGCTTCTTTCAATGTAGTTATAGCACCAGCAGAAATGTACTCATTCCACCTTGCCTGGTGTATTTTCCTGAAGTCTCGGGCGCATTCAGCACGATCATGATCTCCATACATCATGGCATTGCTCTCAACAATGCTACAGACCTTGTTTAAAGAATGCCCAAGTTTGAGAGCTAAAGAAGGAATGCGGTAGGAGTTTTTCTCTTCATTGTAGCCACATAAAACTTTAACAGCTGCTATGACATGTTTGAAGTTTGCTGGTATGAAGAAGTCTACCATTGTTCTCAGTGGGGTAATCTTCCTTGCTTCAAGAAGAAGTCTGCCTACTTCTCTCATCTTCTGTCTGATGTAGTCATGTTTGGTCACATCAGACCCCATCCTGTTGAACATGTGCTCCCCCAGCTGCATGATGCATCTGTCAGTATGAACTACACGCGAAACTTCATCATAGTTCATAAAGGACAGTATTTTCTTGAAACCTTTGCTCACTTCTAAGCCAACTGGTGTGTTTAAAGCACACAGAGATCGAACTCTTTTCCTGCCCTGGGCATCATCCTCTTTAGGTTTCAGGGGACAGTTTTTGATATGCTTCCAAAGGCTATGCTTGTTGTAAAGCCCTTGGCAGTAAATGCAGTGAATAAATTCTTTGGCTCTTTGTCTATTTTTTGGACGGTAGCAGGCAATCATCTCCCCATGTCCTTGTCTCACCACATCTGTGTTGTGGGCAAAGTTGCCCCTTTTTCTAAGGAGGTTTAACTGGACTTGTCTTTCTTTGGAATGTTTTGGAAATGCTATTGCCTTTACAACCCCCACTTCGTTGCGATGGACAAATTCAAGGTGTCTTGCCATTTTTGAATATGGCTTAGAGCAATAAAGGCAATACTGCTTCTTGTTGTACGCCTTGCGTTCCTGCTTTGGTGATGGCATTGACTGAATAAAAGTCTTTTCACCAGACAAGGTGTTTGTCTCTTTAGATTGGCATTTCATCTTTTTTGGTGATGGTGCGGTCATAAATTGATCAGATGAACTACCTGCCTCGTTGGGAGATGTTGGATGTATCAAAGCACTTTTGACCATGTCATGTCCAGAAGAACTACCATCCGATTCATCGGAGCTGATTTTTGGTATGTAGTCAACATCGCTGTAGTCTGTGACATCGCTGTAGTCTGTGTCACAGACGGAACTTCCGGAATACTGAATGAGAGAATTTAACACTTACTCAAGGCAGTGGTTGCTGTAACATTACGTTTCATCATATTGCGGATACTATTATGCAAGCCAATTCATAATTATGCAAAAAAAATTGCATATAAAGTATCACATGGCAAGTCACATACCTGTCTTTTTCTTGATGGCCTTAAAGAGGATATCTGGAAGAGGATGAATACAAACCAATATAAATGATATATAATTTCATATAATCTATTGTTAGTTCTACCAGTGCAATACACCCCGACCATCCCAATAATTCAGCAAATGAATCTACCCACCTCCCATGAGAGTGTCTCAGACACCTGTGATGAGTGAACCACTGGTGTTGACACAGCACAAGGTGAAGATAAGGGTGGAGCAGGCGAGGATGAGGATGATGAATGCTGCGCATAAGGCGATGAGGGCTGCACAGGCGAGGATGATGAAGGCTGCACAGGCGAGGCTGATGAAGGCTGCACAGGCGAGGCTGATGAAGGCTGCACAGGCCAGGCTGATGAAGGCTGCACAGGCCAGGCTGATGAAGGCTGCCCAGGCGAGGCTGATGAAGGCTGCCCAGGCGAGGCTGATGAAGGCTGCACAGGCGAGGATGATGAAGGCTGCACAGGCGAGGCTGATGAAGGCTGCCCAGGCCAGGCTGATGAAGGCTGCCCAGGCGAGGATGATGATGGCTGCCCAGGCGAGGCTGATGAAGGCTGCCCAGGCGAGGCTGATGAAGGCTGCCCAGGCGAGGCTGATGAAGGCTGCACAGGCGAGGATGATGAAGGCTGCCCAGGCCAGGCTGATGAAGGCTGCCCAGGCCAGGCTGATGAAGGCTGCACAGGCGAGGCTGATGAAGGCTGCCCAGGCGAGGCTGATGAAGGCTGCCCAGGCGAGGCTGATGAAGGCTGCACAGGCGAGGCTGATGAAGGCTGCCCAGGCGAGGCTGATGAAGGCTGCCCAGGCCAGGCTGATGAAGGCTGCCCAGGCCAGGCTGATGAAGGCTGCACAGGCGAGGCTGATGAAGGCTGCCCAGGCGAGGCTGATGAAGGCTGCACAGACGAGGCTGATGAAGGCTGCACAGGCGAGGATGATGAAGGCTGCCCAGGCCAGGCTGATGAAGGCTGCACAGGCGAGGCTGATGAAGGCTGCCCAGGCCAGGCTGATGAAGGCTGCACAGGCGAGGCTGATGAAGGCTGCCCAGGCGAGGCTGATGCAGGCTGCCCAGGCGAGGCTGATGAAGGCTGCACAGGCGAGGCTGATGAAGGCTGCCCAGGCGAGGCTGATGAAGGCTGCACAGGCGAGGATGATGAAGGCTGCCCAGGCGAGGCTGATGAAGGCTGCACAGGCGAGGATGATGAAGGCTGCACAGGCGAGGATGATGAAGGCTGCCCAGGCGAGGCTGATGAAGGCTGCCCAGGCGAGGCTGATGAAGGCTGCACAGGCGAGGATGATGAAGGCTGCACAGGCGAGGCTGATGAAGGCTGCCCAGGCGAGGATGATGAAGGCTGCCCAGGCGAGGCTGATGAAGGCTGCCCAGGCGAGGCTGATGAAGGCTGCACAGGCGAGGATGATGAAGGCTGCCCAGGCGAGGCTGATGAAGGCTGCACAGACGAGGCTGATGAAGGCTGCACAGGCGAGGCTGATGAAGGCTGCCCAGGCGAGGCTGATGAAGGCTGCCCAGGCGAGGCTGATGAAGGCTGCACAGGCGAGGATGATGAAGGCTGCACAGGCGAGGATGATGAAGGCTGCACAGGCGAGGATGATGAAGGTGACGTGGGAGGTGTTGATGTTGATGAGGACAGGGCAGGAGGGCATGAGGTTGATGAGGCCATTATAGAGGTGGACACAGCACAGGGTGCTGATGAAGAGGGTGCACCAGATGTGGATGCGACTGAGGATGACTGTAACAGTCTTGATTGAAACCGCTTCTGCAGATATATAAAGAGATATTTAGCTTAAACAAGAATAAAATGACATAAAAAATATTGAAAACTGTGGCACCCATATAAAACAAAACAAACACACTGTAGGGGTAAACAAAAAATAAAGAAACGTGTTTTGCACACTTCAAAGCAAAGATCATTAATAAAATAAAAAACAACAAAATTGTGACAATAGTCAAATTAATAGTTACACTGGTTCAGACATTAAAACTCTGAACCAATAACTACTTAAATGATTAGTTCACTTCAGAATTAAAATTTCCTGATAATTTACTCGCCATCATCACACCATCTAAGATGTTCATGTCTTTCTTTCTTCAGTGTAAAAGAAATGAAGGTTTTTGAGGAACACACTCCAGGTGTTTCTCCATATAGTGACTTCAATGGGGTCCAACGGGGGGGCTTGTTTGTGTGATAGACATTTTGAAGAATCTTTAATGACTCGTGACTACTGAGTTGTCTCAGAGAGTGATTCTTTAATTTTGTGTTGACTGCGCACACACAACATCCTATAGGTTCTGTACTGGAAACAGAAATGATGAGTTAAATCACTCGAGTCTTTGGGTCCTTCGTTCTTCCCATCAGTCCCATTGAGGCTATGCTGTCAGTACTGGAAAGATAAATGATTAGTTCACCTCTCAAGTCCTCGAAGACTCAAAATATGAACTAATCAATTCTGCATCCAGTATTGACTGCATAGCTCAATGGGGCTGCCACGTGATGAACGAATGACTTGAACCCGAAGTCGATAGACTCGAAACGTGTACGTATCCGGTACTACAGACTGCAAAGTTAAGTTTATGAGGATGTCACAGGATGAACGAACGGCTTAGATCGGGAGGTGAGGTAACTAACAGACTGCATAGCCTGAAGACCCAAATAAATTAATGAATCATTTCCGTCTCTCATAATTTGGCCTTTTCCTTGCATCACACTTTTTTTCTTATTCTAAATGCGATCAACATTTGATGTGTTTGGGGAATTTGGCTACCATTTTAAATACATTCTACTGAAATGAACAAAAGGTTTTCGAAAAAAGATTTGTTAATTTTGATGAACGAGATTCAAAGATCCAAGTCAGTAAAATGATCCGAACGTGCCACAACTATTACACACGTGTGCTGGATGAAGTGGATATGCACCTGTAGTCAACTGGTTGCCTGTGTTGTTCATTATTTTGGGGGCGGAGCAATGAAGGGAGGTGTGTGTTTGTTTGGCTGTCGATTTTAAATATCAACAGTGTTTATCAGAAATCACTGACTGCACTTTTAACTAGCTGGCAGTAAACATCAGTAGATCGCTGCTGCATGTATGAGATGGTTACCGTTTTATTCCTTGATGTTCTTGCTTTGCCTGACAGCTTATGTGGACCATTGCTGTTCACCTTGTCCAATTCAGGAAAGGGAAGAGAAGCTGCACAATGGGGCTAAGAAAGCAGGAAATATTTGTGAAGGACAGAAAAACTTGTTTATGTTCATTTCTCTAGCTGTCCTACACTTTAACTATAATTTCTTTCACACACATCTCTAAGCTGAAATAGTCAATAATATAATGATACAGATGTTTTAAAGTGGACCTACCGATTTCTGCGGGCCCAAACTGCTGGCTGGCTTTTTATCAGTGGATTCTGCTGATGCTTGATTTAAAGGCTTCAGAAATATGAGACCACAATCACATGGTAACTAATCAGAATGACAGTAAAAGATTATCATGAATTACTGATCAATCTCTTTAGCATTTTCTTGATAGTACCTTGACTCGCCATGGCCAATCTGAGTCTCCATAATTGTAAGTGATTTCTTCTCCTGGTAGAATGTCTCGTACAGCAAAGAGACACAGGTGAGGTTTTCTGCTCACTTCAACGGTTCTCATTTTGCAAGTAGGATTTCTGGTCTGATCGTTTACAAGTCTTCCCAAGGACAACCCGTCTTCTTTAGATGCATCCATGCTATAAAGACATCCAATTATCACTCAATACTTGTAATCTTAGTATACATGATAGAAATGTACAGTTATTTTCTATAAGTGGTTCTGAACCCCAGTCCTGGGAACCCACCGCTCTGCATATGCTGTATGTCTCGTGTTTTAATCCAGCTGATTCAGATGAGGAGTTTATCATCAGAACACGGCTCTATGAACTCAACTGAGTGTGTCTGGTGAAGGAGACATACAGAATCTGCAGAGAGGGTCTGAAAACCACTGATATATATGATAGTGTACTGCAACATCCTCTCAGCTCTCAGATAAAGCCATCTCAAATTAAAGGGATACTTCACCTCTGCGAAGATGAATATGTATTTAAAATGGGTCATTTATGTAGAAGAAATGTGAAATTATTTTTGAATTTGGAGCTTTCTACTGTAGACTGAGAAAAGCCAGAAAATGTATTTTTGTCTTATGTGGATGAAAGACAACAACTCCCAGAATGCACTTGCTTCGCTGCCCTAGGAGGCCACGCCTACCGGTAACAGAGCGCAGTAGTTAAACAACAAGTATAGGCTACTAGTGAGTTTGAAAATGTGTTTTGAGATCGCCCAAAATGTTCGGGATTCGGCTTTTGCGTTCTACAGTCACCATTCATTATGTTTACTGTGGCGAGCAGGACGAGTGAGAGCCGCGGGAGAACGACGCGAGTCATGTTTACTGTGGCGAGCAGGACGAGTGAGGGCCGCGGGAGAACGCGCGAGTCATGTTTACTGTGGCGAGCAGGACGAGTGAGGGCCGCGGGAGAACGACACGAGTCATGTTTACTGTGGCGAGCAGGACGAGTGAGGGCCGCGGGAGAACGCGCGAGTCATGTTTACTGTGGAGAGCAGGACGAGTGAGGGCCGCGGGAGAACGACACGAGTCATGTTTACTGTGGCGAGCAGGACGAGTGAGGGCCGCGGGAGAACGGCACGAGTCATCTTTACTGTGGCGAGCAGGACGAGTGAGGGCCGCGGGAGAACGACACGAGTCATCTTTACTGTGGCGAGCAGGACGAGTGAGGGCCGCGGGAGAACGACACGAGTCATGTTTACTGTGGCGAGCAGGACGAGTAAGGGCAGCGGGAGAACGGCGTGAGTCATGTTTACTGTGGCGAGCAGGACGAGTGAGGGCCGCGGGAGAACGACACGAGTCATGTTTACTGTGGCGAGCAGGACGAGTGAGAGCCGCGGGAGAACGACGCGAGTCATGTTTACTGTGGCGAGCAGGACGAGTGAGGGCCGCGGGAGAACGGCGTGAGTCATGTTTACTGTGGCGAGCAGGACGAGTGAGGGCCGCGGGAGAACGGCACGAGTCATCTTTACTGTGGCGAGCAGGACGAGTGAGGGCCGCGGGAGAACGACACGAGTCATCTTTACTGTGGCGAGCAGGACGAGTGAGGGCCGCGGGAGAACGACACGAGTCATGTTTACTGTGGCGAGCAGGACGAGTAAGGGCAGCGGGAGAACGGCGTGAGTCATGTTTACTGTGGCGAGCAGGACGAGTGAGGGCCGCGGGAGAACGACACGAGTCATGTTTACTGTGGCGAGCAGGACGAGTGAGAGCCGCGGGAGAACGACGCGAGTCATGTTTACTGTGGCGAGCAGGACGAGTGAGGGCCGCGGGAGAACGCGCGAGTCATGTTTACTGTGGCGAGCAGGACGAGTGAGGGCCGCGGGAGAACGGCACGAGTCATGTTTACTGTGGCGAGCAGGACGAGTGAGGGCCGCGGGAGAACGGCACGAGTCATGTTTACTGTGGCGAGCAGGACGAGTGAGGGCCGCGGGAGAACGGCACGAGTCATGTTTACTGTGGCGATCAGGACGAGTGAGGGCCGCGGGAGAACGGCACGAGTCATGTTTACTGTGGCGAGCAGGACGAGTGAGGGCCGCGGGAGAACGGCACGAGTCATGTTTACTGTGGCGATCAGGACGAGTGAGGGCCGCGGGAGAACGGCGCGAGTCATGTTTACTGTGGCGAGCAGGACGAGTGAGGGCCGCGGAAGAACGACACGAGTCATGTTTACTGTGGCGAGCAGGACGAGTGAGGGCCGCGGGAGAACGGCGCGAGGCCGGTGGCGTGATTACTGATGAGCGAAACCTGTGAGACGAAATTTTAGCAATGTTAAAATGCACATCAACCGATCACTTGTTTAGCTTTCATGTAAACACTACATTCAGATTCACCAATCGGAATGAATTCAGTTAGATTGAAACAAAAGGTGTGCATGTAAACAATGAATGGCGACTGCAGAAAGCAAAAGCTGAATCCCGGACATCGACGGCCGGACATGTCCGGGAAAAAGAGGATGGTAACCCCTACTACTCAGCTTTCGCCACAGAACAAGAACCTGCTAGCTTAGCTTCCAGAAAAAGATGTCTGACACTATTTGTACATTCTGTGAGTGAGATCCCACCCTCTATGGGCGGGTTGAGAACATGCGGGACAGCCCCTACTACTGGCTGTAGTCTTTAGCCTCTGGCCAAAAAATCCTCCGATGACGCAAAATGACGAATTTTGCTTCATCGGAGGATTTTTTCCAGACAAAAAATACATAAATCTCTCGTCTCAGGGGGATATGAGGGTGGAAAGCATGGTAATTCGAAAATACTACAGGTTTTCTACTAATACAAAGCTTAATGCTAAATCCTGAACTATCCCTTTAACCATTTTGTTCTCTTTAGGGAATACAGAGAAAAACTCTGGTGCGGTTTGAATGAAATATGAGCATAACATGGACCAGAGACATATAAACGAACCAAAAACAGGAAGATGTGACCCTAAAAAGGACAAACTGGTCAAGCATAACAGGTTTGACGATAGAAATGCCAATCTGAACACTAAGCAGACCCGGACCAAACGAACCAAGCGAACAGAACTACAGGCATGAACACACCCTGAGTATTTTACAGTTCCAGATATTTTATCATCACTACTACATCAATCCAACAGTTCTTTACTCACCACCAATTTCTGCCATGCCACTGAAAATCAAACAGGAACGTGTTCTCAGCTTCAGTGTAGTGTTCAGTTCGAGCAAGACTCTCCTCTGAACTCAGAAGTTCACCTCTGTATTCAAGAACAAAATCCCCTCTGAAGAAAGCTCCAGTGGTGAAAACTCCACGCCCTGAAGAGGAGAAATTCATTAGCAGCAGTTTCTTTAATGTCAACTATTATTTTGATTATTACTAAAAGTTCTCAACCATATGATGTACATTATATGATGTAAAAGGGAAATTACTGTAGGAAAATAGTCAATAGCCAGGCTAATCTCAAAGTATGCTTTGCTTTTTATACTTTACATTATACTTTTAAAGGGGTCATGACATGAGACCAAATTTGCCTTGATCTTTTGGTATATAAGAGATCTATGTACTATTAAAACTTCCTGCAAGTTTAATAGCTTAAGATGCCCCCCCCCATTATAAACGAAGCATTTATTTAATCAAGCTCTAAATACAGCTCGTTGTGGATCCATGGTACGAGGTGACGTCACGGTACGAAGTGACGTACCAGTCGTTTGCATATGACCGCTTCCAGCACAAGACAACTATGCCTCATTTCGCATCATCGCATGCGTTGTCATGCAGCGAGTGGGTCTGTTTACAAGAAGATTGCGATGCCACGCAGACGTGCTGTTCCTAGCTGCGGACAAACAACATGTTTGAATACGCCACCGAACGATCCAGGCGTCAGGGAAAGCAGTTGGATGCAGTTTATTTGACCCGCCAAACAGGGGTGATTCTAGGATTTTATAAATGGGGGGGCCACAGGGTGGACCAAGGACCAGTCAGGGGGGCCCATGGGAAATCAGCTAGAAAATTCAACTAGAAATAAATACTTGTTTAGAAAATATTAAACACGAATTAAAAAATCTTTGCAATGCCCAGTGCCCTAATATAGATGGTATTAAATGTGGCACTGAACAAGAGCCTGAAAATCATTTTGTATTTAACATGGATTGGACCACACAGTTTTGTTCTTATAAATAAAAAAAACATAGGCATAATTAAATCACCTAGGCATAAACGTTCTCTGCATGAAATCGGTCTCTAAAATGATTTCTTAAAGAAATCTTGGATGTCCTGTTGCGGTGTATAAATAAACAAAAACCCATTAAGTATCTAAATTACACAGAGTTGCATGTAGCTATGGTGTTAGTTAACATTCTCACATTTTAATGTTCACCACGGCACGACTTTTTTGGAAAAAGATTATTGTGCCTTTAGTCTTTAAAACAACAGATAGAGTAATCTATTAAAAATCTATAAAAATTATCTATTTTATATTTATGTGGTCGTGCGCTGCCGCGGAATCTCTATTCAGTCTGCCGAAATTACGTTAGCTGATCTAACGGTACTGGCTTGATCAGTCACACATGAAAGTAATCAGACTAACATACGGTGCAATATTTACAATGACGTGTCGAGGTATCTCTCTCTCTCTCTCCTACTGTTTTAAAAATGCGGACCTGTGATTTCGCTTTGCGAATCGCAAATCAAGCAGTGATTGACAGCGCTCTGATCCAATGGCGTTGGGCATTGTCAGGTTGACAGTAAATCTAGCCCAATGATGTTGGGGGGGCACCAGGGGGGGGTCAATCATATTCCAGGGGGGCCAGTGCCACCCCGTGCCCCCCTTCTAGACACGCCCCTGCCGCCAAAGCCTTATTTGATCGGTGAGTGATGTAGATGAGTGTGACAGGGCGCATGTTACTGAAAGAACGAGCAGAGCCCCGGCCGCGCGCGCGCCTTCAAACTGTCTTGCTCTCTCTCTCCCTCCCTCGCGCATATGCAGGGATGCAAACACATGTATGGTCCAAAAAGAGAGAGGTAATCGAAGCCCCGCAAATTTCGCCCCGCAAATTTTCTTATAGAAAATATCCAGAAACTTACATTGCCACCAACCCCTGCCATCCCCGGCCCACCCCTATAGGCACATATAGTAAAATTAAATTCGAATAAAGTTGACAAAAAAGGTTTTATAAAAAGATAAACCTCATTCTTTTTATAAAAATAATTTAAAGGCTGAAATATACGAGTAAAAAAAGACAAATTACTTGACATGTACATTAACACTAGAACTCCCAAGGCAGTCATTTTGACTGTTTTAAAATTTTGCAATGTAATAACTTTGTTGAAATAAAACCCATGTAACTATAGGACCCTGACTTTTCCTAAATGTGTCTATATTTTATTCTATCATTGTTATTTTATTAAAATTACAAGACACAAAAGACTGAGTTTTGAGTATTTCTACCTTGAATGGTCATAACAGTCATACTGACCGTATGCATTACAGACCGTGTGTCGGTTGCTCCTTTTTCCTGCTCTTGAAGATGCATCACCGTTGACTAGCAACAATTTCTCTTGTTGTTTGTTTAGTCTATTGCAAAGCTGAAATCTAGCTTTAGCTTCGAGCTAAAACCAAATTGAAATATTGAAAAGAGAATATCAGAACAATGTCAGCAAGAAGAATGACTGCCACAGAGGCTTTAGCCATGCTTCAGAGCCTTGATGAGGCTGAGTGGTTGTTGGTTAACTAATACAATTTTACATACATCATAATTAAAATGTAGTGTTCTGATGTTTATTATTACCTATCCTAACATAACAGATCCATTTATTCTTAGATTTGATATAGCTTTTTGAAATGATATGCAAATAATGTATGAGCAGTCAGAATGACTGCTATGGCCATTATAGTAGTTATAGAATTCTGGGAGTCCTAGTGTTAATGCATATTAGCTTATATTTTATTATTAATAGTAAAATAACAGTCTGATTTTCCCGTGGCGTCTGTTGTTGCTATGCAACCATGCACTGCACTCTCCACAATGACAAAGAAGTTTTAGTAGGATTTTGACTGTACCACTTCTGCATGAGATGAGAACACTTTTTGAGAACACTTTTTAAGATGTTCTTGGGTCAAGAAAACGCTCGCTCTGTCTGGATGTGCTTAAATCCACAATAAGGACACTTTCCAGTCCCACATGCTCACTTCAATAAGCCACAGAACGCAGGTTAATGTGTTTACATGCTGGGCAAATCTGGAATAAGGGGCAAAAATCTAGCGGTGTCGATTGGTTTATGCTTATGCCGTTTATGATGACCTTAGTCTGCGTTTACATGACCACACGCACTATGGGCTTATTGTGCATAATTGGGCTAAGAATGCGCAAATAAACACTGACTTTGGGTTGATGGAACCAGAAATGCAAAAATGCAACTGTTTTTGTTTTCGGGCTAATGCCTGCAGAACTCTATTCAGAAATCTTGACTGCACAATAAAAATAAATTATATATTAAATTATCAGTTTTGTAGAGTAACGTTATTACTGCTTATTCATAAATACTTGCCTTTATATTTGCTGATGAACTGCTCTTGAAGCTCAGGCTTGTCGGTTTCACAGGTAATGTGATGCTCAGCGTCCTGCAGAGGTTTCTTACGTCTTTTATTTCCCAGCATGGCGACTTACTTTCTTGAAATGACTGGGAAAAAAAAAATATATATATATATATATATATATATAATGTGAATGAAATAAACAAGCATATTTAAAAAATCTTGTTGATCTTACTGGAATTGTTCACCCAAAAACATACGTAATTAACATACAATTATGTTAAGTGTTCCAATTGAACCTCATGTTGTTCCAAACACGTGTGTTTTTTCTGTTCAACACTTAAGTATATATTTATATTATATCACAGAGCTCTATTCAATGACAGCACGTGTGACCAGTCTACAACAGGAATTTAGATTAAAAAAAGGCAATGTCAATGATGCCAAAAAACATTGGTTCTTGTGTGTCTTGTGACCACAATTGACATGAATCTACTATATTGATTAGCTACAGCATACAGGATATTTTCAGTCAATAACCAGCTAGATTTATATGGACTATTTCTAATGTGCTTTTTGTCTGCTTTGGACATTGAAACACACAATAAAAATACTATAAAGTGTCTATGTACCATCATTGGGCAAAAAAAGATAAGAAAGATAAATAATAAATCTAGAAAAAAACATTCCACTGAAAAAAAGATTTTTGGGCAAATATTGTATTACATAAAATTAAAAATATATCAAATAATAATGATATAAAAATATATAATTAATATTTTAAATCACAGTTGCAATTTGACAACACTTCAGAAAAACAATGATATAGTAGGCTATCACTGACTCGTTTTTTTTTTTAATTTGTAGAATCTAAAGTACTATTATATAAGAAATAACAAAATTATATTTACTGGTCAATGCCTACAAGTAGGCAATATACTTTTTTCCTTATTGCAACAAATTATCAAATGAGAAACAAATAAAATACAATCGAGAAGTAAATAAAACCCTAAGCAAAAAATAATTAAACCACTAAAATAAACATACATCTTACTAACTTTCATATTTCACAATGTATTTAGTTATCATGCATTTTCAGGACAAGACTTCATCTCACCTTTCCTGCGTGGTGGAGGGTGGAGGGCTGTCGTCTGACTGTTTCGCGTCCCATTGTCACGTGTCTGCATTTCCCGGGAAAATACATCCACTGTCGCAGACGTGCGTAAATGACGTAGTTACGTATTTGGATTTCACGTTGCAATTGTGACTATTTATTTGACCGAATAGAAAACTCTCTGATGACAAGAATCTTTTTTTTTTTAATCGCAGTAGTGTTTCTTCTTCTTCTTCAAAAAAAAAAAAACTGTCGTGGATCAAGTCTTTCTAGTGGACAGAGCACATGATCACTTGTAAACGAACTCACCCGACTCGAACTAGGAACCAGTGCGCATGTCCGAACAAGCACAGGTTTAAAAGAGCAAAAAATGCAAAATGAGCAACCTAGATATCTTGAACAGACATCTTATTTTCTACTAATAGCATTTATTAATCAAAATAGTAAACTGATGTATGCAAATACACAGCGGGCTGATATTCAAGCTGGTATAATATGTCTCTACTTTTGGAGTCTGTGTTGTTGTCAATTTATTCGAGTTAAGATGGGGGATGGGTGTGGATTATTTCGAGGCTCTAAATTAAACTTTAACAAGTACTTTAACAGCATTATCTTCTTTGTATTTCTTTCATAAATTAATGGTATTTTACATTACAGGGTGGAGAAGCTAATAGACCTTGTAAAAGTGCTTTAAAAACGCATAGCCACGACAGTTTGTGATCTTTTGAGCAGCACTTCTGCTTAGCTATCTACCTGTAACTGTCAGTCTGTTAGTTCAGCCAGAGACAAGTTCAACTCTCTGTCACTCCAGTCAGTCTCAGTGCTGTGGGGGAAGGGCGCGCGCGCGATCAGTCTCTCTCAGTGCTGTGGGGGAAGGGCGCGCGCGCGATCAGTCTCAGTGCTGTGGGGGAAGGGCGGCTGATCACAGTGTGAGCAGATCTCAGTCAGACTGACAGTCACAGGCAGAGCTAGGGTTAGGGTTAGGGTTAGTGCAGATCCAATGGCTTTTAAAATCAAATTAAGTACAAAATAATTATGTAAACAAACATTTAAACGTGTCAGCTTGATTCATGATTCTTTTAAACACTTTTTTTCTTTTGTATGACTGTAACTGCTCTGTCCCCCCCCCTCTCTCTCTCTCTCTCTCTCTCTCTCTCTCTCTATCTATCTATCTATCTATCTATCGATTTATATATATATATATATATATAGGCTATATATATATATATATATATATATATATATTGAGAGATAGATAGATAGATAGATAGAGAGAGAGTGAATGTATGCTGTAACTGCTCTCCTCTATAAACAGTTCTTATCAGTCGCTTTGGTACATTTCTTGAATCATCCTTAAGATTTGCAAACAAGGAAAGTGCATTTCGTACAAACAGCAGAACACAATAGGATTACATGACAGCATTTTGACATTCTTGTTTGTGACACAAGGCACTGATATGTTCATTGATATATATTGTACTAAGGATTTTTAACAAGTTACAGGCTTTTGATGGTTGTCAATATAACTGTATCAGTATTTTGAGAAGTAAACACTGGCTACGATTTTGATGACAATGAAAAGACTGCACATTATCTGTATGACACATAAACACATGTACCCATTATGAGACTGGACTCACAGATACACTGTTGGTCTGTTAAAAAATGACAATGCCATTGCGATGAACAGACTATTCAAACACATACTGTATATGTGTGTGTGTTACATTATGTCTCTATCAAGTATATTTATATAGCGCTTTTCACAATATAGATTGCATCAAAGCAGCTTCACAGTATCAATCAAAACATAATAACAATGTTCGTTTCTTAGTGGAAAAACATCCACGTTTGGTAGAGCTGATCAATGGTATTAATGATTGGTTAATTAATTTGAATATCCCCAACTGAGCAAGCCAAAGGCAACAGGCAACTCCATCAAGTGACCCGATGGTGTCCTAAAACTCCATCAGGGACCCAATGGAGAAGAAAAAAACCTTGGGAGAACCCAGGCTCAGTGGGGGCCAGTTCTCCTCTGGCGTTTATGAACTAGAGGCCGGATTTACAGTAACTGCAAGGTAAAAATGTATATGAATGTCTCTAAACAGACTTTAAACGTGAACCTGTGATTAACGCTGATGGCGTTCACATGCGCATTAAGAATTGATTCTATAGTTATGTGCGTTTGAATATATGTGCGTAGGTTTGTATTTCCCTAGAAAACAATGCCTGAACAAATTACTTGTCTATAAATTTGATACATAATTTTGTTTTATTTTATCACTTCGGGGTAGGTACGCGAAACTAGATTCACAACGCTTTATCTGTAGAGTTTGTTTATTGTTTATTATTTAGATCCCCATTAGCTACTCCATTAAGCAGCAGCTATTCTTCCTGGGGTCTTAACAATTTTTCAACAAAATATTAACATCAAGGCTGTACAACAATGAAGACAAATACAGAAGTGCACACAACATCATTTAAGATATCTAATTAGTGGGAAAGGGATCTCTATCACGTATTTTTACTGTCTCATGTAAAATGCAAGTAGACTCCACTGTAATACAGTAAGTCTACAGCTTATGGTGAACAGTACAGTATAGTGAACACTGTCTGATTACACGCATGTTCTGTCTATAAAGACTTGAATGTTTGAGGACACACACGGTTGTTCTCCCAACATTCAGCTCAGCTTTCAACCCGCCTCGGCCATGAGGTCATGAACATGATCTACAATATTGGCCCCTATTTCTTCAGAAACCTACAATCTCTCTGTTTTACCTCTGTATCCTTCCACCACACATCCTTACTCCTCCTCTTCTTCTTCTCGGCTGTTACCCTGTTGTTCTTCCATTCTCAGGTGTATGTGTTGTGCTCTGTCTATGGCTTCCAGAGGAAGCTTCATGAGATGCACTCTGAGCGATTATAGAGAACTGGTGATCATTGATTGATCTAATGCTTTACATTCCCCTTCATTAGTGAAATTCAAAATTCACATCTGCAATTCAGGACAAAAAAAGTATAATAGAATTGTATAGAAAATATGTTTGACAGTTTATGACAACTAGTAATTTAATGCCTATATGTTTTGAGGGGTAAGACTATTCAACAGAGAACCAGTATAATACATTTTGATCAACATGACATAAGCAATTGATAATGTAAGAAACAGCAGACACTTACATTTATTGCATGAATGTACCAAAGCATTTGCAATTTGTTCAAAAGAATGATAAACTGCTTTCATGATGTGCACAAGTGACTGATGTGGAGGTTGAACAAGAATTTTAGTTGTGATTTGAGAAATGCACCAAAGCGCCTTAAAAAAACGTATGTAATTAGTGTAAACATTTAATTAATATAATAATATAATATGAGAATGTTTCATGCAGCTGCTCTCCTCTATATAATATAAAATAATATAATATATACTACAAAGAGA
>JARWKJ010000004.1:204243-231743 GCA_029959095.1 Rhinichthys osculus
TATATATATATATTGTGTTCCACAAGCCCATTATCTTGTCTGTGTCCAGTTATCATCTCAGAAATTACAAGGCAATATTATCATAACTATTATTCTGTGTAAAAATGGTCAAGTCATTAAACCAGATGTTATTGCCATTCAGGAATCCTGATATAAACATGTCAATAGTTGAACTAACTTTAACTCCCTAGCCTAGCAAGAGACAGTTGCAGATGAGCTGAGAGAGAAACAGAAGAAAACATAACGATCACCACATCATGACCTGTGATCTGACACACTTCAGCTGTTGTGTGTCGTCTGCATCTGTCACATCCGTGTGCGTTTTCGCGTCTGGACTTGTGTAGTGTGTGTGTGTGTGTGTGTGATGTGGATCTCCTGCTGGTCGTGGCAGATTAAACCCACCCGCTGGTCCAGATTCACACTCATGCGCCTCCATATGTAGGTCAACATCCCATCAGCGTCTACATCTGCACAGCAGGCCTCCGCATCTGCGGTCACTGAGCTCTGATAAACGGGTCAACAGGGCAGCCATTTACTGTGCAAACACGGCTGCAGGATTGAGTCACGCACATTCTCTATTTGGGCCACTTTTACTTTGCTGGCAGATACATTCAGTGCAGCCTCTGAGCAACACCCTCACAACACCTTATCAACCACCTAGAAACATCCTCACAACGCCCAAGAAACCACCTAGCAACACCCTAACAACACCTTATCAACCACCTAGAAACATCCTCACAATGCCCAAGAAACCACCTAGCAACACCCTAACAACACCTTATCAACCACCTAGAAACATCCTCACAATGCCCAAGAAACCACCTAGCAACACCCTAACAACACCTTATCAACCACCTAGAAACATCCTCACAACGCCCAAGAAACCACCTAGCAACACCCTAACAACACCTTATCAACCACCTAGAAACATCCTCAAAATGCCCAAGAAACCACCTAGCAACACCCTAACAACACCTTATCAACCACCTAGAAACATCCTCACAATGCCCAAGAAACCACCTAGCAACACCCTAACAACACCTTATTAACCACCTAGAAACATCCTCACAACGCCCAAGAAACCACCTAGCAACACCCTAACAACACCTTATCAACCACCTAGAAACACCCTCACAATGCCCAAGAAACCACCTAGCAACACCCTAACAACACCTTATCAACCACCTAGAAACATCCTCACAATGCCTAGGAAACCATCTAGCAACACCCTAACAACACCTTATCAACCACCTAGAAACATCCTCACAACGCCCAAGAAACCACCTAGCAACACCCTAACAACACCTTATCAACCACCTAGAAACATCCTCACAATGCCCAAGAAACCACCTAGCAACACCCTAACAACACCTTATCAACCACCTAGAAACATCCTCACAATGCCTAGGAAACCATCTAGCAACACCCTAACAACACCTTATCAACCACCTAGAAACATCCTCACAACACCCAAGAAACCACCTAGCAACACCCTCACAAAACCTTATCAACCACCAAGAAACATCCTCACAACGCCCAAGAAACCACCTAGCAACACCCTAACAACAGCTTATCAACCACCTAGAAACATCCTCACAACGCCCAAGAAACCACCTAGCAACACCCTAACAACACCTTATCAACCACCTAGAAACATCCTCACAATGCCCAAGAAACCACCTAGCAACACCCTAACAACACCTTATCAACCACCTAGAAACATCCTCACAATGCCCAAGAAACCACCTAGCAACACCCTAACAACACCTTATCAACCACCTAGAAACATCCTCACAATGCCCAAGAAACCACCTAGCAACACCCTAACAACACCTTGTCAACCACCAAGAAACATCCTCACAATGCCCAAGAAACCACATAGCAACACCCTAACAACACCTTATCAACCACCTAGAAACAGCCTCACAATGCCCAAGAAACCACCTAGCAACACCCTAACAACACCTTATCAACCACCTAGAAACATCTTCACAATGCCCAAGAAACCACCTAGCAACACCCTAACAACACCTTGTCAACCACCTAGAAACACCCTCACAATGCCCTAGAAACCACCTAGCAACACCCTAACAACACCTTGTCAACCACCTAGAAACACCCTCACAATGCCCTAGAAACCACCTAGCAACACCCTAACAACATCTTATCAACCACCTAGCAACACCCTAACAATGCCCAAATAACACCTTAGCAACACCCCAGCAAAAGCCTAGCAATCACCAGCAGTCTCCAGCATTGTGATGGTAAGTTGTTTATGCACAAACCAGCATTGATGCAAAACTAATAAAAGTCATTTTTAGTTTAATTAAAATAAAGCTGAAATTAAACAAAGTAAAATATGAGTATTAAATGAAAATTTTGAAGTTTGTTGTGATCTTCAAATATAAGCATTTTATACATTGATTTTGAAGGTTAATTTGAATCAGTATTCTCCTGAGCTGTGTTTTAATCAGTAGAGTAATGTAGAGTTCAGTTCTTTTCTGTGAACACAGGAGATTCGTGAACCGCTCTTTAATGTTGATCCAGCAGCACAACAAAGGTGCGACACACACATCAGTGACACAAACACAAACACACACACACAGCTTACGCCTGTGTCGGCCCACTGGTGCAGCGCCGAGGCTTTTGTCGGCAGTAAATTAGCAAAAGGTGTCAGTGAGGCGAGTGAGAACACACTGGATCTGACACACACTCACTTTCAGCTCAGAGGATCAGAAACAGCTCTGAGAATAAACCTCTAACTCACACGGTTATAAAAGTGCGGATAAAACACCTGCTGATCCTGGGTCAGATTCATCACACACACAGCAGAACTTTAAGAGGAGCAGCAAGTTCCTCACCACACACTTTTCTTTTGCAACAGAGAAAATGTATGATTATCTAAGTCGAGAGAAATATATGCTGAAAAACATTGTGAAACATCAAAACCTAGTTGGACTACTCAAGCAAGACAACACCAGCGAACATCATGTTGTATTTCTCTCTTGGTTTCCAGAACAAATATCTAAACATTTCACTTTGAGTTCAGTTTATTTTTATGACTTCATTGGCAGATATTTGTTCTTGTTTTACTGTAAGCACAAACTCACTCATTTTTTTGAAAATATCGTATGTCATTTTGCTTCTCCAGTAAATGTATTTTGATTTATGAATGTTTAGATATTTGTGCTGAAAAAAAAAAAAAAAAACGGATTGAGTAAAACAGATCTCACCATGATTTTCCAAAGTCGATTAATCACAGTACATTAAGACATTAAATTTGCATTACACGTTTTCTTTAAAAACGCATGATCTAATTAAATATGCACTAATTTGCATACATTTCTAACAGAAATCTGAACACTGGATAAAGCCAGGTTTAAAATTCTTGTTTGATTTGTTGACATTTTATATGTTTTTCCAGAGTGGATTCTGGATTTCTCTTTTTATCACGGCATAAATCAGAAAATACGATCAATAAAATAGACAAAACTAAATTTTTTTAGGAATAAAATGTATAAATCAGGCCAATTATATATGAACAAACCGTCAGAATATAGATATGAATACAACTGTAAAGTTTGGTGTGTGTGAAGCCGCTGAAGTGGAGATTTCTGACTTTACAAACATGGATTGAACTACAGACGCACAGTGGTCGGGGAAATGCAAGTTACATAATCAATTACTTGTTCAAGTTACTAGTAAAGTAACGCATCACTTTCAAATTTACACCATAATATTGGAGTTACTTTTTTCAATAAGTAATGCAAGTAACTTTGTTTTGCCATGCACTGACTGACAGCACTCCTGTCGCCATGTTGAGAGAAATCAAAAGTAAAATGACGCAGATTGTAGCTCTAGACTGAAAGTGAATTTGCATTTCCTTGAATACAAAAATATGAAAGGCCCTTTACATTTGCCAAAAATATAACTTTTTTTTATTAAAAAACAAACAAGCAATCCCAGCCCAGGTCAGAAAAAGTAACTCAAAAGTAACGTAACGCAATTAGTTACTTTTTTAGGAAGTAATGCAATATTCTAACACATTACTTTCCACAAAGTAACTAAGTAACGCAATTAGTCACTTTTTTAGGGAGTAACACATTATTGTAACATTACTTTCCAAAAAGTAACTAAGTAACGTGATTAGTTACTTTTTAGGGAGTAAAGTACTATTGTAACACACTACTTTCCAAAAAGTAACTAAGTAACGTGATTAGTTACTTTTTTAGGGAGTAAAGTACTATTGTAACACACTACTTTCCAAAAAGTAACTAAGTAACGTGATTAGTTACTTTTTTAGGGAGTAAAGTACTATTGTAACACACTACTTTCCAAAAAGTAACTAAGTAACGTGATTAGTTACTTTTTTAGGGAGTAAAGTACTATTGTAACACACTCCTTTCCAAAAAGTAACTAAGTAACGTGATTAGTTACATTTTAGGGAGTAAAGTACTATTGTAACACACTCCTTTCCACAAAAGTAACTAAGTAACGTGATTAGTTACTTTTTAGGGAGTAAAGTACTATTGTAACACACTACTTTCCAAAAAGTAACTAAGCAACGTGATTAGTTACTTTTTTAAGGAGTAAAGTACTATTGTAACACACTCCTTTCCAAAAAGTAACTAAGTAACATAATTAGTCACTTTTTTAGGGAGTAACGTGATATTGTAACACTCCTTTCCAAAAAGTAACTAAGTAACGTGATTAGTTACTTTTTAGGGAGTAAAGTACTATTGTAACACACTACTTTCCAAAAAGTAACTAAGTAACGTGATTAGTTACTTTTTTAGGGAGTAAAGTACTATTGTAACACACTCCTTTCCAAAAAGTAACTAAGTAACGTGATTAGTTACTTTTTTAGGGAGTAAAGTACTATTGTAACACACTCCTTTCCAAAAAGTAACTAAGTAACATGATTAGTTACTTATTAAGGGAGTAAAGTACTATTGTAACACACTACTTTCCAAAAAGTAACTAAGTAACGTGATTAGTTACTTTTTTAGGGAGTAAAGTACTATTGTAACACACTCCTTTCCAAAAAGTAACTAAGTAACGTGATTAGTTACTTTTTTATGGAGTAAAGTACTATTGTAACACACTCCTTTCCAAAAAGTAACTAAGTAACATGATTAGTTACTTTTTTAGGGAGTAAAGTACTATTGTAACACACTACTTTCCAAAAAGCAACTAAGTAACGTGATTAGTTACTTATTTAGGGAGTAAAGTACTATTGTAACACACTACTTTCCAAAAAGTAACTAAGTAACATGATTAGTTACTTATTAAGGGAGTAAAGTACTATTGTAACACACTACTTTCCAAAAAGTAACTAAGTAACATGATTACTTATCTAGGCAGTAAAGTACTATTGTAACACACTACTTTCCAAAAAGTAACTTAGTAACACAAAAAGTTACTTTTTTATAGAGTAACACAATACTGTAACATTACTTTCCACAAAAGTAACTAAGTAACACAATTAGTTACTTTTTTAGGGAGTAATGTGATATTGTAACACTCATTTCCAAAAAGTAACTAAGTAACGTGATTAGTTACTTTTTAGGGAGTAAAGCACTATTGTAACACACTACTTTCCAAAAAGTAACTAAGTAACGTGATTAGTTATTTTTTTAGGGAGTAAAGTACTATTGTAACACACTCCTTTCCAAAAAGTAACTAATTAACGTGATTAGTTACTTTTTTAGGGAGTAAAGTACTATTGTAACACACTACTTTCCAAAAAGTAACTAAGTAACATGATTAGTTACTTTTTTAGGGAGTAAAGTACTATTGTAACACACTGCTTTCCAAAAAGTAACTAAGTAACGTGATTAGTTACTTTTTTAGGGAGTAAAGTACTATTGTAACACACTCCTTTCCAAAAAGTAACTAATTAACGTGATTAGTTACTTTTTTAGGGAGTAAAGTACTATTGTAACACACTACTTTCCAAAAAGTAACTAAGTAACATGATTAGTTACTTTTTTAGGGAGTAAAGTACTATTGTAACACACTGCTTTCCAAAAAGTAACTAAGTAACGTGATTAGTTACTTTTTTATGGAGTAAAGTACTATTGTAACACACTCCTTTCCAAAAAGTAACTAAGTAACATGATTAGTTACTTTTTTAGGGAGTAAAGTACTATTGTAACACACTGCTTTCCAAAAAGTAACTAAGTAACATGATTAGTTACTTTTTTAGGGAGTAAAGTACTATTGTAACACACTACTTTCCAAAAAGTAACTAAGTAACATGATTAGTTACTTTTTTAGGGAGTAAAGTACTATTGTAACACACTGCTTTCCAAAAAGTAACTAAGTAACATGATTAGTTACCTTTTTAGGGAGTAAAGTACTATTGTAACACACTACTTTCCAAAAAGTAACTAAGTAACGTGATTAGTTACTTTTTTAAGGAGTAAAGTACTATTGTAACACACTCCTTTCCAAAAAGTAACTAAGTAACATAATTAGTCACTTTTTTAGGGAGTAACGTGATATTGTAACACTCCTTTCCAAAAAGTAACTAAGTAACGTGATTAGTTACTTTTTAGGGAGTAAAGTACTATTGTAACACACTACTTTCCAAAAAGTAACTAAGTAACGTGATTAGTTACTTTTTTAGGGAGTAAAGTACTATTGTAACACACTCCTTTCCAAAAAGTAACTAAGTAACGTGATTAGTTACTTTTTTAGGGAGTAAAGTACTATTGTAACACACTCCTTTCCAAAAAGTAACTAAGTAACATGATTAGTTACTTATTAAGGGAGTAAAGTACTATTGTAACATTACTTTCCAAAAAGTAACTAAGTAACGTGATTAGTTACTTTTTTAGGGAGTAAAGTACTATTGTAACACACTCCTTTCCAAAAAGTAACTAAGTAACGTGATTAGTTACTTTTTTATGGAGTAAAGTACTATTGTAACACACTCCTTTCCAAAAAGTAACTAAGTAACATGATTAGTTACTTTTTTAGGGAGTAAAGTACTATTGTAACACACTACTTTCCAAAAAGCAACTAAGTAACGTGATTAGTTACTTATTTAGGGAGTAAAGTACTATTGTAACACACTACTTTCCAAAAAGTAACTAAGTAACATGATTAGTTACTTATTAAGGGAGTAAAGTACTATTGTAACACACTACTTTCCAAAAAGTAACTAAGTAACATGATTACTTATCTAGGCAGTAAAGTACTATTGTAACACACTACTTTCCAAAAAGTAACTTAGTAACACAAAAAGTTACTTTTTTATAGAGTAACACAATACTGTAACATTACTTTCCACAAAAGTAACTAAGTAACACAATTAGTTACTTTTTTAGGGAGTAACGTGATATTGTAACACATTACTTTTAAAGGTAATTTTCCCCACTGCAGACACAAATAGACAAAGTGCAACAAAATAAACACTGAAATGTGTATTTTGGATGTTTTCTTTACAATAGTCTGAAAGAAGAAGACGTTAAAGATGAAACTAGACCCTGAAACTGAGCAGAATGCTTTAGCCTGTAGCGTCTTGTCCTCTTAACTCAATATCTGATGTAATATCTGAAGGTGACGCGGGTTCTGGAGCGGAGCCGTTGTGTTCAGGCGTCTGATGCTCAGTGTCTTTACACCAGTGAATCTTCTCCTGTCACGTGAAGCAGCTGCCGAAGCATATGTCACACACGGCCTCCATTAATCTCAGACATTTACAGGACATCTGCTGTGTGTCGCGCTGGAGCGAGCGCTGCGGGGTATACTGGACCAGGACTCATCTCTGACTGCAGGATAATGTGTGTGTGTGTGTGTGTGTTTGAGGCTGTGGTCTTCATCACAGAGGGTTTGCTGGATTCACTTCAGTTCTGAGCGCCTCATAAACTCACACACCTTTACAACAAACAACTTTCATTCATTAAAGAACTTCATCAAAGGTTGTTCTTCAGCTTTATGAGAACATGACTCGAGCATGTCTAAGAGTTGACCGACAGACAGAAGGAATGATAGATAGACACATAGATAGATAGAAAGAATGATAGATAGATAGACAGAGAGACAGAAAGAATGATAGATATACAGAGATAGGCAGACACAGACAGATAGATAAATATATAAATATAGATATAGTTTAATATATCTGTGTGGCATTGAGCTTTAACCCTTTCCTGACCGTTGTGAAGAACACGTTTATCAGCTTCTTCTCCTCAATGACCGTCGAGGAACATCATGTGACGACTGAAGATCAAACACAGACACGGTTTATTATCAAAGGCTTTATTTATCAAACAAAAAGAATGCACCATTCAAATAACATTTCTATATAAAAAGGAACATCGGACTGTTCTACAGTGCATTACAAAAGCAGTACTCGTATAGACGTCCTCGTGGGCAGAAGCTCAGCGTCGCTCCTTCACACCAGATCTCCTCCATCGCTACTCTAGTTTGGTTAACCACGCTAAAATCGGACAATTTAAGGATGAAGTAAAATACACATAAGAATGATGATTCCTCCTCTCATATTTTCACGCCAACATTTCCTCCCGATCCTATAACAACACAGCTAACGAGTCACCCTTTCAGAGATCAGCTGATCAATCCCATCAGCCCCGGCACCGCTTACTGGAGCATCGACGTCTCCGTCATCATGCTGTCCAAACGCCAGCATCACAGCAGTGGATCATACGAGTATAGATGAGCTCAAACACGTCATGTGGAGCGACACGAGAGGATTTCCTCCACTGGCAGATATTAGTTCTTGTTTTACACTCAAACTCACTTCATTTTCACACATTAATCAAGTCTTAATATCTTCAGTCACTGTTCTCCTCCAGTAAATGTGTCTTGGTTACAGTGTGTTTAGATATTAGTTCTGGAGAACGAGACAGAACATATAGAAATAACAGTGGCTTGATTTCTGAGCTCATATGATAATCATTAAGATCATAAAGTACTCAGAACACATGAAATATAGTGCATGGACATATGAGGGTTTCTGGAGCTCGAGATCAGTGTGTGAACAGCTGCGCTTCGGAAAAGAGACGATTCTTGAGTTTTTCATGGTTTGGGATTTTCAGGAGAACTTGTTCATTAACGCAATAATCCTGTTCTTCCTCAGTGTTTCGGTCTCGTTCTCCAGCACTCACATCTAAACCTTCTTACATCAACACACATTTACTGGAGGAGCCACATAACATTCAATGATTTATGAAAAACGAGTGAGTTTGTGCTTAAAACTTGAAGAAATATCTGCCAATGAGGTCAAAAAATAAAAGTGGTTTTCCCTTTGAGTTTAGATGATTTTCTGAACTCTTCTGTTGTTTCAAGAACAAACTCACTTCTGCATTTTACATTTTAAACAAGTTATTTCGCTTCTCCTCCAGTAAATGTGTCTTGATGTAAGAATTTTGAGGGAAACGAACAGGATTATCTGCAATAAACGGGTTATGAGGGAGTTGAATAAAAGATGTGGCTGGATTTCAGACGGAACATTATGGAAAAATCCAAACACTTTTGGCAGGAATGTCGTCGATCACATTTATGACACACACAAAAAACCTTATAGACAACCAAAGGTGTGTTATTATGATGCTGACGCAAAAATATCCTCCAAAAACACAGTGAAATCCGTCCCAGAATTCCTCTAGGAATTCTTTATTCTCCCGATGGGCAAATAAAAGCTCTAGGATTAATCACATAGTGTTCATAAATTACCGTGAAAGGAACACTCTAAATCATATATTAAATATATCGGTAGAAACCCAGTCCGTCTCTCGCTCTGTACAGTAGAAAACAGCGTCGCTACAGGGAAATATCAAAGATCGGCATTCGTCGTCTTCGGTCTCGCAGTCTCAGATCAGTAAATAAATAAGGTGACCAAAAATGTGATATAGGCACATAAAAAAGTCTCTTGTGCACTTCCACACATAAACGCTTTAAAAGCAGAGAGAAAAGAGAGAAATGAAAAGCGTATTCATGAACGGATGAGAATAAAACACACAGCGTCAAATCAAGAACCCAGTCCTGCACACGTGACACTAACATGATGATGAAGCCGGAGGTTCCCAGAGACGTGACGGAGAACTCCTCAGGGTTCGGCGAGATGTGGATCTGCGTTCGGAGACTCGGAGACGTCCTCTGGGTTTGGAGAAAGTCCTCAGTAATAATCCGTCAGAGAAGGGCTTCCGTCAGCGGATTAAACTCAGGCGATCCGGAGAGAGAGAGTAAGCGAGTATCAAATCTCAGACACTGTTAGAAAAGAGAGGCTTTCCCAGCGGTTCAGTCTTCCCCTGTTTCAGGAGCCGAGGAAGAGGAACACCGGAGAGTCTACGGCTCCTCGCTCCAGGTGTCCGCTCCCCTGCGGTGTGTGTGTGTGTGTGTGTGTGTTAAAAGGCTGAACCCGTGATGGCGTTGAGCTGCTTCATCAGACCCTCCAGACTCGCCATCTGTTCACTCAGATCGTCCTGCTCGTACACCTGCAACACCACACACAGCTTTCAATGGAGGAGGATTTATTATTAGAGATTTTAATAAAACAATATATTTTTTAATACTTTTTTTTGTTTATGCTATTTTATTAATAAACCTTTATTTGTTGTAATTGTGATGATTATGGCTTACAGCTTATGAAAACCCCAAATTCAAAATTAGAATATTGTGAAAAGGTTTTCATATCTGTAAGACATAATCATCACAATTATAACAAATAAAGGCTTGAAATATCTCAGTTTGCATGTAATGAGTCTATATAATATATTAGTTTCACCTTTTAAGTTGAATTACTGAACTTTTGCACCATATTCTCATCTGTTAATAAATAATATTCACAGATACAACTTTTGATTTGAATAATTGGTAAATGCTGAGATTATTAAATGCTTTAGAAGTGTTTTTCACTGTTAGTTCACGTTAGCAAACAACAAAACATTATTGTAAAAGTGTTAGCCTTTTCATTTTTAATCTTTAGTTAAAGTTTTAGTAATTCTGATGTGTTTATGTCATTTTATTAAGCAGTGATAAAGTTTGGGATAACAAGATCTTTTTAAAAAAAAAGAGAGATTTATATTTTTATTCCTCAAGAACGCATTAAATTGATCAGAAGTGACAGTAAAGACATTTATAATGTTACAAAAGATTATATTTAAAATAAATGCGGTTCTTTTGAACTTTCTATTCATCAAAGAATCCTGAGAAATAAAATGTATGACGGATTCCACAAAAATATGAACAGTTTTCAACACTGATAATAATCATAAATGTTTCTTGAGCATCAGATCCTCATATTAGAGTGATTTCTGGAGGATCATGTGACACTGAAGACTGGAGTAATGATGCTGGAAATACACAGGAATAAATTACACTTTACTGTATATTCACACAGACAACAGATGATTTACATTGGAGTAATATTTCATAATTTTGAATATGTATCTGATGTAAAAGCGCGTTTGGAAGCGTCTCAGAGCGGATGTAAGCGCTGTCTCCTGAGATTCACAACACAAAGAAACTTTGAACATGGTTGAAAGCGAGAAGGTCTGAAAAGGTCACAGTGATATTGAAAACTCGAAGCGCTTTATGAGCACATGCACAAGTGCCTGACCTTCAGATCCATCGCAAACAATTAGTGTGGTTATTGCATCAATATCCCAGCGCTGGTATTGATGCGGTTTAATGGTTATCTATGGACGGACCGGAGTGCTTTAGCTCCATCTGTAACATCAGACCTCGTCCACTCGCCTCCATTAAAGCTCTCACGTCACGAGTCCAGCAAAGGTCACGACCCCAGAGATGGGTCACACCGGGGCGGCGGAGGATCGCACTGGCAGCTCATGGGTCGGACCTAACAGTGGATCGGCTCCAGAGGAGATCAAAACGCCCCGAAATACAAGAACCAGGAGCAAAACATGCCACTGAATGACCCTTTACTTGAAGGGGTGTGCATAAGACTGACATGACACAGTGTTCATGCATGTTTATGACAACTGTCATAAAGTGTCATTCGCTCAATTATGCAAATATGACATTGTTTGAGATGTCTTTGTCATGACACCCTGACATTACTAAGACAACACAACCTGTCATAAACATGTCATAAACATGACATAGCAGATTAATCATCAAACTTAAGAAAGCACTTAGCTTTATGGGTTAACATTACACTAAACTGTCATGTGGTTTTGACATTGGCTGTCATGAGGCCATTATAACATTTTAATGACAAATTCAATTTGTACCACTGTAGTTGAGGTCAAGAAAAACATTCATGACACAGTTATAACGGCCTTATGACAGCCAATGTCAAAACCAACCGCCTGACAGTTTAATGTAATGTTAACCCATAAAGCTAAGTGCTTTCTTAAGTTTGATAATTAATCTGCTATGTCATGTTTATGACATATTTATGACAGGTTGTGTTGTCTTAGTAATGTCAAGTTGTCATAACAAAGACACTGACAGGTTATGTTGTATTGGTTTATGTCAAGGTGTCATAACAAAGACATCTCAAACAATGTCATATTTGCATTAAAAATGTCATAATTGAGCGAATGACACTTAATGTCAGTTGTCATAAACGTGTCATGATTATGAAGGTGTTATGTCAGTCTTATGCACACCCCTTCACGTAAAGTGTTACCGACTGTTCTTGTTTTTATTCTTCATATTCATAGTTGAGCAGTATCACTCGAGCTAGAACGCTGATTCCAGAATATCAGAAAACGTGATTTTGACTTTATACAACAGTTCAATAAACCAGACTTTAATATTTAATTACTTGTGTTTTAGACACAGAAATGTCTGTTTTTGCTTTATCTCGCCAATGAATCTGCGTCTAAGAGCGTTTCCTTCCTGATGAACGAGCCGTTGTGAATGAATCGGTTGAGCGAATGATTCAGTGACACATTGATAAAGTCACTTCGTTCCTGAATGAATCGCGTTTTGAATAAATCAGTTTTAGGAATGATTATGACTCGTTAAGGCGGGCACTTACTGGTGATTTTAGTTTCATACGCCTATTTAAAAATATTGAATATTTTTTTATTTCAAATACACATTATTATTTTGGCAAAAGCAAAAACAGAAATAGTAATGTTACTGTCAGTCTCTAATCTTCTTGCATGATTTTTCCATAACAAACAACAAAACACATCATGCATCACAGACCAAATGTGTCTCTGGTGAATATTAAATATGCTATTTAAATATTGATTGTTTTTAAGTTATTATGTATCCCTACGACTAGCAAGGAATCCCTGTTTTAATAACACAGGGGAATGCACTTTACAACACTGCACAGCGCTCACACACACACACACACACACACACACACACACACACAGTATTAACGGTCATATCTCGATATCGCGTCATCGGCCGGTGAAGTGTCCGATCCCTGTCAGTTCTGCTTCATCTCTGATGGGAAAAGGCCATCCCAATTAAACAGATATGTGTCCGATGGAGAAATCTCCCGACCTTTCCGTGTCTCTCGCCTGACACTCACTCTCTCTCTCTCTCTCTCTCTCTCTCTCTCTCTCTCTCTCTCTCTCTCTCTCTCTCTCTCTCTCAAATTTTCAAATTCAAATGAGCTTTATTGGCATGACTTATACAGTATTGCCAAAGCATTGGCCATAACATAGGCAATGAACAAATAATCGATAGATTAATAATGTAAACAAATGCATTGAGTACATTACATTTATATCATAATGAATCAAAATGAAATATATCAAAAAAAAAAACACACACACTTTTGAACCAACATTCAGACTTTAGTTTTGTCCACTGGCTGACTCTCGTAGTTTGTGGCAGGCTGTTACATACTTTGCTGCTGTTGTGATTGAGCAAGAGTTTTCTCCTCTCTCTCTCTCTCTCTCTCTCTCGCTCTCTCTCTCTCTCTGAGCGGAAGTTGGGTGAGTGGATGTGAGACTGGGAGCGTGGTTTTTGTGTGAGTGTTTTTTCTATCTTTTTTCTCTTTTTTCTATGTTGGTTTAGTTTTTATTTAAGATATTAGTTTATCGTTAGTGGTGTGCTTTAAGTGGGTTAGTTTGTTGGTGGCGGCGGCAACCGGTGTAACCGGGAGTCATGCCGGTTCGCGGTGTGGGAAGCGTGGGGCTGGAAACACTCACGCGTCGACATGCTTTTAAACTTTGTCCAACTATAGACTGTTCTGTGGAGGATTGCGCTCTAGCAGTCGGAGTGATTGTTGGATATGATAGCGTTAAATCCGCGTCTAGGATGAACAACGGAGTTGTGATTTTTGTTGATAGCTTTGACAAAGTTGCTACAATTGTTGAACAGGGTGTAACGGTCAAAGATATCCTGGTTCAAGCGGTGCCGCTCGTTAATCCGGCAAAAAAGATCATTTTGTCGCAAGTCCCTCCGTTCATTATTAACGAAATGTTAGAGAGGGAACTTTCGAGACATGGACAGCTAATGTCTCCGATTAAAACAATTGGCCTTGGCTGTAAATCTCCGCATTTGAGACATGTTGTTTCTTTTAGAAGGCAGGTTTTTATGATTCTTAAAAACAACAATGAAGAATTAAATTTAGTGTTCAAGTTCAGAGTGGATGATTATGATTACAATGTTTATGTGACGTCAGAGAAAATGAAATGTTTTGGATGTGGAATGGAGGGTCACCTTATACGATCGTGTCCAGAAAAATTCCCTGCTGAAATTAATAAGACAATAGAAATGGGTGAGTCGAGTAAATCTCAGAGACAAAAACAAAATGAAGTAAACGAACTTCAGGGTCAAAAATTGGGCAAAACAAACAAATTACAAGGACAAAAACAGGGTGAACCAGATGAAATTCAGGGACAAAAACAGAGTGTATCAAATGAAACTCAGGGACATAAACAAAGTGAATCAAATGAAATTCAGGGACAAAAACAGAGTGAACTAAAACATTCTCAGGGACAAAAACGGATTGAGTCAGAAGGAATAAAATCGAAAAAATCAAACAAAGCTCAGAAGGGTCAACAAAGAAAAATGAGGAGTTTTTTCAGGCTCGCTCTCCAGTTGAGAACAGTCAACATTGTGAGATGGAAGAGGTGGCCAGTTATAGCGCTCAGAAAGAAGTAGAGGAGGTAGAGTGTTCTTTGACTGAAGAAAGTGAGATGCTAGTGGATGACAAATCTGACAAAGATAATGTAAAGAAAAGAAAAAGTAAAGATGGTTTTCAATCCTCTGGAAAAATGGGGAATTTTCCTCTTCATGGTCGCTCCCAGACTCCTTATAGTGATGGTGAGGCAGACTCTGATGTGGACTCTATAGTGTCCTCGCAATCTTTGCCCCTGGAAGGAGGTGGCTACACTATGTTGAGTATTAAGAAGTTTCTTGAGAGAACTAAAGGAGCTAGGAATGTTAAGCTTGAGTGTGCGTTTCCTGATCTGCAACTTTTCATTGATTCGGTTAGAAATTTTCAAAAAAGTTCTGAAAGTGCAGGGGAGAAAGTGTTTACTGATCAAGAATTTTATCGTCTGAAGAAACTTGTTTTGAAGGTTAAAAGACAGCTAGAAGATGGCAAATATATGTTTAGTTTTTCAAAAAAATTTTTTCTTTGTTTCTCTTTTGGTTTTCTTTTTTTCTTTTTTATGAGTGAGTTAAAAATTGGCAGTCTAAATTTGAATGGAGCTAGAGATGAAAGAAAAAGAGCTTCATTTTTTAGGCTGTGCTCCCTTAAAAAAATGGACGTTATCTTTGTACAAGAGACACACAGTACTGTTGATAACGAAGTTGATTGGAAGAGAGAATGGGATGGTGATGTTTTTTTAAGTCACAAAACTAGTAATAGTTGTGGAGTGGGTGTTCTTTTTTCCAAAAGTTTTAATCCTCAATCTGTTGAATATGAAGAGTTTATTAAAGGTCGACTGTTAAAAGTCAGCGTAATGTATGAAAATGTACAACTTGTATTCATCACTGTATATGCTCCAGCTGTTGGTAAAGAGAGATTGACTTTTTTGGAAAATGTAAATGATGTTATTAGAGATTGTAATGATAAAGAGTTTTTATTTATAGGCGGAGACTGGAATTGCACAGAGAGTAGACTTGATAGAAATCATGTAGAGCCTCACCCTGCCTCTCGCACCCGTCTGATCCAATTAGTAGAGACTCATGAGTTACATGATGTGTGGAGAGGGTTGCATGATAATCAAAGACAGTACACCTGGACTCATTGTAAAGACAATTTATTGTCTATGGCCAGACTTGATCGTATTTATTGTTTTAAATATCATTCTAATGTTGTTAAAAACTGTTTTATTAGCCCTGTTGGGTTTTCTGATCACTCACTCGTTGTGATTTGTGTTTTTCTGAAGTGTGTAAAGCCTAGTAGTGCCTATTGGCATTTCAATACAGCTTTACTAGAAGATAACAATTTTAAAGAAGTTTTTGTATCTTTTTGGAAAAATCATCAAAGTACAAAAAATGATTTTATGTCTTTACAACAATGGTGGGACTTTGGAAAAGTTCAAACAAAACAGTTGTGTCAGCAATATAATTGCCATGTTACCAAAGTCTTATTGCAGTCTGTGAAAGCTCTGGAGGCTGAAGTAGAAGAACTCCAGGTTTTGGCTGAAGCCACAAAATATCAATGTTATCTTGAAGCTCTTCAGGTCAAGAAGTCTGTGTTAGCGAACATGCTTGGGGTCTCAGCACAAGGGGCTCTTATTAGGTCCCGGTTTAAGAATGTGGCAGAAATGGATGTTCCATCACACTTTTTTTTTGGTTTGGAGCGAAAAAATGGTCAAAACCGATTTATTCACAGTTTAAAGTCTGACTCTGGACATGTGTTGTCTGATCATACTGCTATTCATAAGCATGCTGTCAGTTTTTACTGTGATTTGTACAAATGTGAACACCAAGAGGACCAGATGTTAGCTCAGAGTTTTTATTCTAGTCTTCCCCAGGTTAAACAAGAAAATAATGTTGTGCTGGAAGCAGATATTTCCCTGGGTGAACTGCATGTAGCTTTGCAGAGTATGCAGAGCAGGAAAACTCCTGGACTAGATGGTCTACCTGTTGATTTTTATAAGTTTTTTTGGTTTATAATTGGAGAGGATCTTCTGGCAGTGCTGAAGGATAGTCTAGCCACTGGACGTCTGCCCTTAAGTTGCAGAAGGGCAGTTCTGACCTTGCTGCCAAAAAAAGGTGACCTGCAGCTCATAAAGAACTGGAGACCTGTGTCACTGCTTTGTACTGACTATAAGCTACTCTCCAAAGTCTTGGCAAGCAGACTTAGTAAAGTGATGGAACAAGTTGTTTTGCCTGATCAGACCTACTGCATCCCTGGCAGGCTGATTTCTGATAACATCGTTCTCATTCGAGACTTGTTAGAAATCTTTAAGCTTTTTGGTCTTAAAATGGGGATTGTTTCTATTGATCAGGAGAAAGCGTTTGACCGTGTTGAACACGAATATTTATGGCAAACAATGTGTGCTTTTGGGTTTACTTCTGGCTTTATCAATAAGATTAAGACATTGTATTGTGATGTTCAGAGTGTTTTAAAAATCAATGGTGTTTTGAGCGCTCCTTTTCAGGTCCAGCGGGGAATTAGACAGGGCTGTCCTCTCTCGGGCATGTTATATTCTCTGGCTTTTGAACCACTATTACATTGACTTAGATCTGTCTTACAAGGTGTGATTTTACCAGGGTGTAGTATACCTTTAAAGTTATCTGCATATGCAGATGATTTAGTCATTATGGTTGATAATCAACAAGATATTGATATGTTAACAAATGTTATAGTTCAATATGGTATCATTTCTTCAGCTAGAGTAAACTGGAGCAAAAGTGAAGCTCTCTGTATAGGAGTGATGGAAAAAAAGTTTAATTTGCCGGTGGGATTAAATTTGGAAGACAGAGGGGGGGTTAAAGTACTTAGGTGTATTTCTGGGTGAAGAAACTTTTGTCCTTAAAAACTGGGAAAATGTTCTTGAAAAGACTAAAGGTTGTTTTGCCAGATGGAAGTGGATTTTACCGAAAATGTCTTATCGAGGTCGAGTTCTTGTCATTAACAACTTGATTTCATCCACTTTATGGCATCGTCTAGCATGTGTAGATCCTCCTCCAGATTTGCTGTCAAAGATCCAGGCGCTTCTTGTCGATTTCTTTTGGGATCGTCTGCATTGGACGCCTCAAAGTGTGTTATTTTTGCCGAAAGATGAAGGAGGACAAGGCGTAATTCATCTGAACAGTAGAGGAGCAACTTTCCGTTTCCAGTTTGTGCAGAGGTTTCTGTGTGGTCCCGCAGACCTCGTGTGGAGGCCGTTGGCATGTACTATTCTGAACCAGCTAGGTGGACTTGGCCTTAACAGAACATTGTTTCTGATGGACTTAAAGGAGAACTCCGGCGCAAAATGAACCTTTGGTCTAATTACACATTGTTACCTAGTCAACCGTTATCTGAGATTTGTTTTCATGATTATCGAATGTAAATAGTTTTATCTCTAAAAACAGTTTAGCCTATAAAGCTAGTATAACGCTAGTATATTGGGCATAGTGTAATGACAAATAAAAATCGCTTGTTAATACCACTAACAAGGCTGAAAATAGCCCCACACTAACACGGTAGCATAATGAGGGTCCCTACCTTCAAACCGAAGCATTGAGAACTTTGTCAGTGTCCAGACAGTTTAATAAGAAGATATTTTATACATACAGTCAACTTCGTGTATACAGGCAGAAGCCATCTTTGAAATACAGTCTCTACCAGTCGATCTACGAACGCCGATCCAAGCCTGCTGTTCGCGCTCACCTTATCATTCTCACCAGCGCACTTGGATCGGCGTTCGTAGATCGACTGGTAAAGGCTGTGTTTCAAAGATGGCTTCTGCCTGTATACACGAAGTTGACTGTACTATACTAGCTTTATAGGCTAAACTGTTTTTAGAGATAAAACTATTTACATTCGATAATCATGAAAACAAATCTCAGATAACGGTTGACTAGGTAACAATGTGTAATTAGACCAAAGGTTCATTTTGCGCCGGAGTTCTCCTTTAAAGCAGCTCAACACCAGTGGATTGCCAAGTTTCTACCGTGGACTGTTCAAAGTCTGGAATTTGTTCAAAACGGAGAGGTCAGAACATCACAGTTCTCTGTATTGGCTTCTCCAAGAGCCAGTTGTGTATGGGACCCGTTTGAGTGCGGCCTGCCAAATAGGTCCCAGTTTACTTAAGCAGTTCTGCTTGTCTAATGTTGTGACTTTGGGACATGTGATTCACTTTACAGGTGCAAACATGAACAATGCTCTTCTCCTTGCCTCTCATTTAAAAGTGCATTCTATTCGCATAATTGAGTTGTTGCTCAAAAAGTGGAAAGATGCTTTAACAGATGGTGAACGTGCATTGTTGCATTTTTATTGTGATGGTTCTGTTCAATATAGTGTTGATGATACTTTTCCTTTGGTGAAGGTTCTCCCAGACTTTAAGGACTGTACAGGTTATTTTTTAGAAACCAATAATCCCTGTCTTTCTATTCATAATGCTGATAAGAAATTGTTATACAGATTGATTGTTAAAATTTTGAACAAAGATAAATTAAACTGTAGAGTTGACACTCCATGGAGAGCTCGCTTAGGTCTGATAGACGGTGTTGGACCTGAATGGAGGGCGCTGTATAAACCACCATTGTTGAAGAAGGTCGCAGATCTGCAATGGAGAGTTTTACATACAGCTGTGGCTGTTAATTCTTTTATCTCTGTGTTAAACCCTGATATTAATCATGACTGTCCTTTTTGTGCTCTGCGTGAGACAGTTTTTCATTGTTTTATGGACTGTTGTCGTCTTGTGCCGCTGTTCTCTATGTTGGAAGATCTTTTTAAATTGTTTGGTATAGTTTTTTCCAAGCAGTTGTTTATTTTAGGTTACAGGTATTCCCAAAGAAAGAGGGAGCAGTGTCAGCTCTTTAATTTCATTTTGGGAAGAGCAAAGATGGCTGTGTACATGAGTAGACGAAATAAGGTTGAAGGATCTACAGATGATGATGCTGTTTTTGTATTTGTCAAAATGTTGAAATCGCGTGTAAGAATAGACTTTAATTATTACAGTTTGATGAATGATCTTGGAAAATTTTCCAGTATTTGGTGTCACAAGGATGTGCTCTGCTCTGTTGTAGAGAACAATCTAATTTTCAAGAGTGTGTTGATTTAATGTGATTTTATTTGAGTGTTGTTTTTTACAACTGTTTTAATAAAGTATTTGTAAAATCTCAAAATCTCTCTCTCTCTCTCTCTCTCTCTCTCTCTCTCTCTCTCTCTCTCTCTCTCTCTCTCTCTCTCTCTCTCTCTCTCTCTCTCTCTCTCTCAGTCTCTCTCTCTCTCAGTGTCTCTCGCTCTGTCTCAGTCTCTCTCTCTCTCTCTCTCTCTCTCTCTCTGTCTCAGTGTCTCTCGCTCTGTCTCAGTCTCTCTCTCTCTCTCTGTCTCAGTGTCTCTCTCTCTCTCTCTCTCTCTCTCTCTCTCTCTCTCTCTCTCTCTCTCTGTGCGCATGTGCGGGCATTTGTTGAGCGGAGTGAGTGGTGTGGTGAGTGTGTGGTCTTTTTTTTGTGCCCGTTGTGGCTTTAAAAGACTTTTCCCCCCTCTTACTTTTTTGTGTTTTTTGTTGTTTTGTTTGTTGTTTGTTGTGAAGTACTGAGCGCCTGTCTTAACCAGTGTTTTGCACTGGGAAGCATGGCGGCTCAAGGTGTTCTCGATTCACTCACGCGGCGCCACGGTGTGAAGGTGGTGGCTGCGGGGAGTGTGGAGGAGTGTAGTGTTGCGGTCGGTGATGTTGTTGGTCATGAATGTGTGTTAGCGGCGTCTAAGATGAATAACTCAATTGTATTGTTTTTGAATACAGTCGAGAAAGCGAATGAAGTTGTAGGAAAGGGAATAAACATCCGTGGGTTATTTACTCCAGTACTACCTCTTTCTACTCCCGCTAAAAAGGTCACAATTTCAAATATACCTCCTTTTATTAAAGATGAGATGTTGATGAAGGAATTGTCACGCTTTGGCAAATTGATTGCTCCCATAAAAAAGATCGCTATAGGATGTAAATCGGGGTTGGTGAAACATGTAGTGTCGTTCAGGCGTTTCACGTTTATGATTCTGAACGGAAATAGAACTGATCTTGAGGTAAATTTTAAATTTAAAGTGGATGATTTTGATTACACCGTTTTTGTAACTACAGAGACGATGAGGTGTTTTGGTTGTGGAAAGTCTGGTCATTTGATCCGCGGGTGCCCGGAAAACAGCGCTCAGGGCAGTGGGCAGAATGATGGTGCAAAAGGTAACGTTAACGCTGAGCAGAATAAAGACGGAGAAGTCGCCAGTACCTCCAACAAAGCGCCGATTTCTAGTGGTCCAAAAGTAGTGTCGGTAGAAAAAAATGTTGAATCTGATCTAACTAGAGAAAGTGTGGAAATTGATGAAAGAAACGCCAACATTTCTGAAATTGTAACCTGTGAGAGTGTTGAAAGCAACAGTATTGAGTGTGGAGAAGCTCTTGATAACACACAAATGAGCTTAAATCAGTTCTCTGATACTGAGTCACAAGTGGAGAGTGTAATTCAAAATGAGGACACTTTAATGGATATGGATCAGGTTGTTTTTAAAACACCTCTGAAGAGGAAGAAAAATGACAAGAGCATGGTTTTGAAACAGGCTAGGAAGGATCAAGAAGGGAGTAAAGTGGACAATGAAAGCAGTGAGGGTGAGTGCTCTGACTCTAGTGGCTCCGTTTGTTCACAATCCAGTTGGTCATGTCTTGAATATGGAGTGGATGAGATCAAGAAATTCTTGAAGGTGACCAAAAATATGAGAGGAGTGAAAGTTGAGGAATATTTTCCAGATTTCAGAAGAGTTCTGGAAAATATTAAGAGTTCAATGAGTGAAGGAAGATTTACAGATAAAGAAGTATATCGTTTGAAAAAAATTGTCACAAAAATTCAACTCCAATTGAATAATGATGATGAGATGGTTTAGTATTTATGCTCTTATTGGATGTATTGCTTTCTGTGCTGTAGTTTCTCTTTCATTTTTAATTATGAGTGACATTCGTATTGCATCTCTAAATGTGAATGGGGCTAGAGATTGCAGAAAGAGAGCTCAGATTTATGAAGTAGCGAAACAGAATAAAACTGATGTCCTGTTTTTACAGGAGACACATAGTGATGTGGAAATTTCTGTTGAATGGGCTAAGGAATGGGGTGGTCTTCTTTTTCTGAGCCACAATACTTCACTCAGTGGAGGAGTTGCAGTTTTGTTTAATAAAAATTTTGCTCCCTCATCTTGTTCAGTAGAGGAGATTGTAAAAGGTAGATTGTTAAAGATAAAAGCTCATTTTGAAGATCATGTTTTTGTTTTTATTTGTGTATATGCACCAACCTCACAGACAGAAAGAATGTTGTTTTTAGATCAATTGAATACAGTAGTAGAAAAATGTGATAATGAAGATTTTTTGGTTGTGGGAGGAGATTTTAATTGTGTCGAAAGAAATATAGATAGGAATCATGTAGAACCACATATGGCTTCACGCCGAAAACTGATACAAATGATAGAAGGGAATGAGCTTGGTGATGTATGGAGAAATTTTAATCATGATGCTAAACAATACACATGGACGCATGCTCGTGAAAATGTGTTGTCAATGGCGCGATTGGATAGGTTTTATGTCTTCAAACATCATCTTAGTTTTTTTGTAAATTGCTCAATTCTTCCAGTAGGCTTCTCTGATCACAGTTTGGTTGTGTGTAGAATGATTGTTAGTTCTGTTAAATTAAGTAGTTCTTATTGGCATTTTAATGTGACTTTGTTGTCAGATTTACAGTTTAAAGATGTTTTTAGGTTTTATTGGGAGTCTTTTAAAGAACAAAAAGATCATTTTTCCTCTTTACAGGAATGGTGGGACATTGGGAAAGTAAACATTAAGCAATTATGTCAACAATATACTCTAAATGTCACAAGAGTTTTAACTCAGTCTATAAAGAAGTTAGAAGAGGAAATTATAGAAATTCAAGTTTTAATTCAAGAAACAGGAAATCAAGACCATTTAGATTCTCTTTTCATGAAAAAAACAGCATTGTCTGAATTCTATAAAAGAAAGGCACAAGGGGCATTGGTCAGATCACGCTTCCAGGATGTGGAGCAGATGGATGTTCCATCAAAGTTTTTTTTCGGATTAGAAAAAAAGAACGGTCAAAGACGTTATATTCAGAATTTAAGGTCTGAAGCTGGGGTTCTGTTATCAGACCCAGTCGAAATGAGAGAAAGAGCTGTTACATTTTATAAAAATCTCTATAGCTCTGATCTTAGGAAAGATCAAGATGTTGATGGTTTCTTTTTTGAAGATCTGCCAAAATTATCAGAAAGTGCCAATGCAAAACTTAGTGAAGATATAACTTTAATTGAACTGTATGAAGCTCTCCAGAGTACGCAAAACGGGAAGGTTCCAGGGGTAGATGGGATTCCTTTTGAATTCTATAAAGCATACTGGGGCATTATAGGAGAAGACTTGCTTGCAGTTCTTCGTGATAGTTTGCTCTGTGGTTTTTTACCACGTAGTAGTCGGAGAGCAGTTCTTACACTCCTCCCAAAGAAAGGAGATTTGAGTGATATTAAAAATTGGAGACCAGTGTCTTTACTGTGCTCTGACTATAAAATTCTGTCTAAAGTATTGGCGATTAGATTAGGGAAAGCTTTAGATGACATAATTAGTCCTGACCAATCCTATTGTGTGCCTGGAAGATCTATATTTGATAACATTTTTTTAATCCGAGATTTGATGGATCTTTCAAAGAGTTGTGGTGTTAATTTTGGCTTGATTTCCATTGATCAGGAAAAGGCTTTTGACCGCGTAGAGCATGATTATTTATGGAAGACTCTTGATGCCTTTGGTTTTAACTTGGTTTTTAAAGATTATATTAAAGTATTATATAATGACATTGAGAGTATGTTGAAATTTAATGGTGGCTTGTGTTTTCCTTTTAAAGTTCAGCGTGGAGTGAGGCAGGGGTGTTCATTATCAGGCATGCTCTATACATTAGCAATAGAACCACTTTTGCAAAGATTGAGAAGGGTTCTAAATGGCCTCACATTGATGAACTGTGAACGTTCTTTTGTTTTATCAGCTTATGCTGATGATGTTGTTGTAATTGTAAAAGAGCAAAATGATGTAAACCTTTTAATGAAAACTTTGGATGAGTTTGAAATGATATCAGCTGCAAAAGTGAATTGGTCAAAGAGTGAAGCTGTTTTGGTGGGAGAGCGGATAACAGTGCCTCCCAAACTCCCTGGTGGTCTGATATGGAAAAAAGATGGGTTAAAGTACTTGGGAGTTTATTTGGGGGATGAGTCTTTTCAATTAAAAAATTGGGAAGGAATGATTGAGAAAATAAAGGGCCGCTTGGATAAATGGAAGTGGATTAAGAAAATATTGTCCTATAGGGGTCGAACCCTTATTATTAATAACCTTGTTGCTTCATCTCTTTGGCATCGACTGATTTGTGTTGACCCACCACTACTTTTTCTTGCTAAGATACAATCGATGTTGATAGATTTTTTCTGGGATAAGATGCACTGGGTGATCCATAACATCTTGTACTTACCAAAGGAAGAAGGTGGACAAGGGCTTGTGCATCTACAAAGTCGGACAGCAACTTTTCGTGCACAGTTCATACAACGTTTCCTGACAGGCCCAGAGTCTGTAAGTTGGAGACCAGTGGCAAGTGCTATCTTAAAAACTGCCGCAGGTTTAACTCTGGACAAATCTTTATTTTTATTGGATCCAAAAACTTTAAATGTGGAGAATTTCCCAGTTTTTTATCGGAATCTTTTTAAAGTATGGAGTCTTTTTAAACTCCAAAGGATAAACAATCCCACATCATTGTATTGGCTTTTGGAAGAGCCTTTGCTTTGTGGTGCAAGACTGGACATTACTAATGCATCAGTGTCACTGACAGAAGCCTTTGTAAAGGCTAAAGTGGTGACTCTTCGTCAATTGATGAGTCTGGCAGGACCAGATTTTATTGAAATGGATGCGGTGGCAATAAAACTGGGGATTAGATCCACTCGACTGGTTGAAAAACTGTTACGAAAGATACAGATTATCCTTACAGAAGAAGAGACCGATTTACTCAAGAGACATTGTGAGGGAGAAATTACTCCCAATGATAAAGATTGTTTTCCAAGGTTGATGGTTTCACCTCAATTAGAGGAGGAAGGTGGAATTTTTTTGGAATCAGAAAAAGTAGTGGTCATGGACTTTGAAGATGTAAATGGTAAGAGGTTGTACAAGTCATGTGTGAAATGTTTTAATAAAAAAGCATTAAATGGGAAAAATGATACACCTTGGCAAACTGTGTTAGGTTTGGAGGAAGTTTTTAAGCCAAATTGGAGAACGTTTTACAAGCCACCATTAAATAAGAAAATTGGAGAATTGCAGTGGAGGATTTTACATTGTATTATTGCTGTAAATGCCTTTATATCTGTGTTGAATCCTGAGGTAGGCCATGAATGCCCATTTTTCCCACAAAGGGAGACTGTTTTTCATGTTTTTATGAGTTGTCATAGACTTAAACCTTTATTTGAGTTTTTACAAAATTTGTTTAAGTCTTTTGATGAAGAATTTTCAATGCAAGCTTTTATTTTTGGGGTAAAATATACAAAAAGAAGAAAGAGAGAGTGTCAGTTGTTAAATTTTGTTTTGGGCAAAAGTAAAATGGCAATATACATGAGTCGGAAAGAAAAAATTGAAAAAAATCAAGATTTTGATCTGGTGTCTATGTTTGGTGCCATGGTGAAGTCAAGAATTTTGATTGATTTTAGGTTTTATAAAGCTACTTCATGTCTTGCCATGTTTGAGGAGGTTTGGTGTTATGGAGGGGCTTTGTGCTCTGTTGTAGATGAAAATCTTTGTTTTAGGCAATTTATGTAATTTATTTTAAGTAGGTTGTTTTTAATGTTTTGAAAAAAGAAAAGAAAATTTGTAATAAAGGTGTTTTCAAATTCAATTCTCTCTCTCTCTCTCAGTCTCTCTCTCTCTCTCTCTCTCTCTCTGTCTCAGTGTCTCTCGCTCTGTCTCAGTCTCTCTCTCTCTCTCTCTCTCTCTCTCTCTCTCTCTCTCTCTCTCTCTCTCTCTCTCTCTCTGTCTCAGTGTCTCTCGCTCTGTCTCAGTGTCTCTCTCTCTCTCTCTGTCTCAGTGTCTCTCTCTCTCTCTCTCTCTCTCTCTCTCTCTCTCTCTCTCTCTCTCTCTCTCTCTCTCTGTCCTCAATAATGATGAGCCCGGAGTCGTCTGAGGCCGAATCAAACACACACTCGCCGTCTTATCTCCCTCTTCAATGATTCACAATGAAGACGCAACGTTTGCCACAAATGCTCAGGGAATATGAATGATTCAGAGGCAGGGATTCGCTTCTGAATCTCAGATCCATCCATCACTCTTCCAGAGACGGAGAGCGAGTCAAACTGTTGCTCGAGGTTTAAATGAAAAGATTCCAGTTAGTGATAAACGCTTATTATTAAAGCTTTCAGCTTACGGACGTGATCTAAAATAACACTGGGAGGATTTTTTATTTTATTTAGATAAACTGATATTGACTCTTAAATGCCAAGAATCGATCTTTTAGTCTGTGAGATTTAACTTTACTGAACATCATCTGTGCAATAATCACAATAATCACAATAATCACAATAATCACAATAATCTGTGAGACTTTTGATTTGAAACAAAGTCTCAGATTTCAAACCCTGTCAGTTTCATCAGTCAGTAAATGTGTGTGTGTGTGTGTGTGTGTGTGTGTGTGACGATCATCTCTTCCTCTTTACTACTAGTTACAGCACAAATAAACATCAGAAGATTCAGAACAACTTCCTGACATTAATCATGTCTCATTTAATCATCAATATGGGTTTCAACCGCAAAAAGACATCAATAAGAACAATAATTTACCTCAGAAAAGACATTACATTACCATAAACTCAAATGAAAAATAACTCTGATAAATATTTGCACTGTATTACATATTCATTGGGTTTTTTACTCAAAGCCAATATCTTCAATATTTGATCTGCGTTTGAATAAATCTGTGTTAAATCAACAGCCACCGTTTAAATGTTTTCAAAAATTAATTTGGAGCAGAAACATTATTATGTCATTAAAAAGTTATTTATTTTATATGTTTGTATACAAAGTAGTCATTTTAACTGCAATATTGTAAGCTTTTTTCTGTACTGTACCAATATATGTCTAAATGAATCAAATGAACTGAATTTAATGTAATTTTACAGGTAAATACTGTTAAATAATAGTTTTTGGAAGTGAAAAAGAACATTGTATAATTTACAGTAAAAAACCGTAAATATTCATTCCCACAATTCCCTGCGTGACACTTCACATTTGATGTGTGTTTGTTGAAATATCTGTTTCTTCATGGTATTTCTTAGGTTTTTCTAATCTGTTATGTACATTAGGGTTTTATGTTACATTTAATGTTGTTAAATTAATGTTTATTGCATTCTTACAATGTCATGTGTGTTT
>JARWKJ010000004.1:239243-251743 GCA_029959095.1 Rhinichthys osculus
TGAAGGCAATGTTTTGGGATCAGAGATTGATGTTACTTCTCAACGAGTGCCTACCCAAGGAGTTCGGGGTGAGATTGAAGAGCCTCCTGAGGTAGGAGTTTTAGAAATAAGTGTAACTGCTCCCGAGAATATTCAAACAAATAGCGAAGTGAGAACAACCGTGACCGAGTCTGATTCTAGTGATATTGCGATTGTTAACATGAACGGAGAAAATGCTGAAACACTGAATGTTGAAAATGTCTTGCTTTCTGTACCAAGTACGAGCGGTATACAGGCTAGGTTTTGCAAGCGTGTTGAGGAGGTAGAGCAGGTGGAGTTGAGCTGCAACAAAGAATCCAAGAAGAGTGGCATGGATGAAACTTTGTTAGATGAGAATACATCTATACATGATGTTGACTTAAGTTCACAGGGAGATTCTATGTGCAGTGGTGAGTTGGACTCTCAAGAGTTCTCACAAGATGATTCCTCATTGTATAGTTTAGAAGAGATTAATGCTTTTCTGGATGATACTTTTGGGAAGCAAGTTAATGTGATAGATTTTTTTCCAGATATTGAGAAGTTTGAGAAGTCCGTTTCAGTACATCAAAAGAATGTGAGTCTTGAGAGCTTAAGCGAAAAGAAAAGGTTTCGTTTGAAGAAACATGTAACGGCAATTAGAAAATATAGAAATGTGGAAAAAAAGAGAACGTTAAAGGCTTTGTTTTAGTTAACCATTCCATGCATCACATGGTGTCTCTTTTCTTAATGCTGCTTTTATCTGTCTTTTTCCTTTCCCTCTTAAACCTACATATGGATGCTTTAAGAGTAGGCTCTCTTAATATAAATGGGGGGAGGGATATGCACAAACGTGCATTAGTATCTGAAATAATAGAGCAGAAAAAATTGCATGTTATTTATCTTCAAGAGACACATAGTGATGTAGGAAATGAAGTTGAGTGGGGATTGTGGTGGAAAGGGCAGTATAAATTAAGCCATAAAACAAATTTGAGTGCAGGAGTGGCAATTTTCTTTTCACCTGATTTAAAAGTTACTGTTTTGAGTACAGAAGAACCAATGAATGGCCGTCTTCTTGTTGTTAAAGCTGACATTGATGGGGACATTTTTTATTTTATCAATGTGTATGCACCAAATATAGGGTTTGAAAGATTAATGTTTTTTGGTGTGTTAAGCAATGTTTTTAAAAAATGCTTTAATGATGGAAATGTCATAGTTGGGGGAGATTGGAATTGTACGGAGAATTTTTCTGTTGATCGAAATACTGAGGAACCCCATATTCAGTCTTCATCTTGTTTATCAAGGTCAATAAGGGCAGCTGATCTTTTGGACATATGGAGGGTCAAACACCCTAATGTGAGGCAATATACATGGGTTAAGATGAATAATAATAGAGTTACTGCTGCTCGTTTGGACAGATTTTATGTATCCAAGCAGTTGAGTAGTCAAATTATTAATTGTTCCATCACACCAATGGGTTTTACAGACCATCATTTGGTTTCGATTGTAATAAGTAAATCTCAGACCTCAAATAAGTCTTCTTTTTGGCATTTTAATATTAGATTGCTTCAAGATAAAGAATTTTGTAGGTATTTTGAAATTTTTTGGCAACAGTGGAAAATGAAAAAAAGTAGTTTTGAAAATCTAAGACAGTGGTGGGACATAGGAAAGGTGAATATAAAAATGTTCTGTTTACAATATACTGCCAATTCTACTAATGTGTTAAAAGAAACGATTGAGTCAGTTGAAAATGAAATATCATCAATAGAATCAGAATTAATTAATAGATATGATCCTAGTTTAAGTAGTAAGTTACAGAGGAAAAAAATGGAGTTGGGATCTTATTTAAATGAGAGAGTAAAAGGGGCCTTGGTAAGGTCTCGTTTTATTTCTGTTGCAGACATGGATGCACCAAGTACATATTTTTTTAATTTGGAGCGTAAAGCGGCAAAGCACAAACAGATGGCCTGTTTACGTCTTCCTGATGGAAGGATGACGTATGATAAAAAAGATATGCGTCGTCACGCTGTGGATTTTTATTCAAACCTTTACACTGCTGAGCATTGTGATGCAAACTGTTCTGCACAACTGTTTCAAGATTTACCTCAAATAGACTCTGACTCAAAGACTGATTTGGATATAGATATATCCTATCAAGAAATAACTGCTGCCTTGGGCCAACTCAATTCAGGAAAATCTCCAGGCATTGACGGTTTGCAACCTGAATTTTATAGACATTTTTGGCATTGCTTTGGACAGGATCTTTTTGAAGTTTTTTGTGTATGTAACAAGGATGATATGTTGCCTGTGTCCTGTCAACGGGCTGTTTTGTCATTGTTGCCGAAGAAGGGGGATTTGTCTCTTTTGAAGAATTGGAGACCAGTCGCCCTATTGACTACTGAATACAAGATTTTATCCAAATGCCTTTCAAATAGGCTTAAAAAGTACCTCCATCTAATAGTACACAGTGATCAAACATATTGTGTTCCAGAAAGGACAATATCGGACAATTTGTTTTTGATACGGGATGTTTTGGACATTTGCAGAGTTTCTAAAACAGAAATGGGTTTAATCTCCCTGGACCAAGAAAAAGCGTTCGATCGTGTCGACCATAACTATCTCTTTAATGTATTGAATGTATTTGGTTTTGGGGAAGGTTTTTTAAAATGGGTGAAATTGTTGTATGCAGGGGCTTCTTGTATTGTTAAGGTAGGAGGTGGACTGAGCCGTCCAATTTCTGTAACAAGGGGCATAAGACAGGGGTGCCCTTTATCAGGGCAGCTATATAGTATAGCAATTGAACCTTTACTTTGCAAATTACGAGATAAAATGTCTGGCTTACATATACCTGTTATTTTTAAGACATCAAGAACAGTTTTAAGTGCTTATGCTGATGATATTACCGTATTTGTTAAAAATACTCAAGATGTTAAGGTTTTGTCTGATGCACTTTGTGTTTATGAGAAGGCTTCAACAGCCAAGGTGAACTGGGATAAAAGTGAAGCCCTCTGGGTAGGGCAAGGCATTTCAGAGAACCTCCCATCATTGCCTGGAGATCTCAAATGGAAATTAGAAGGTTTTAAGATATTAGGTATTTTTTTTGGTTCTAATGAGTTTCAAAAATTAAATTGGGAGGGTGTAGAGGAAAAAGTGTGCACACGATTGTCTAGGTGGAAATGGTTGCTACCCCAGTTGTCCTACAGGGGAAGAGTTTTGGTGGCCAATAATTTGGTGGCATCCACTCTGTGGCATAAATTCAATGTACTGCAACCACCAGCGGGTCTAGTTAAAGCGATTCAGAGGCACTTGGTGAACTTTTTCTGGTCTGGATACCATTGGGTTCGATCTGCTGCACTGTATCTTCCTATACAAGAAGGGGGACAGGGCCTGGTGGATCTCAAGGCAAGACTAATGACTTTTCGTTTACAAACCGCTCAAAGACTGCTATACAACAGCAATTTTTCTTGGATGGACACTGCAACAGCCCTTTTGCGGAGGGTAGGCGGAATGGGCCTCGATAAACATTTATTTCTTATGGATTTACAAGAGTCTGAGCTGGTAGACCTTACCCCATATTATAAATCTATGCTTGAAGCTTGGAAAGTTTTTACTGTGTCAAGATCGCCTGATGTGTCAGCTGGACCTTGGCTGTTGGAGGAACCTTTATTTTTTAACCCTCTTCTCTCTTCAAGACTTTTGTCATCCGCATGCTTACGTTCACGGTTGCTGGCTGCTGGATATATGAAGTTGGGCCATGTATTGAGTAGCAGTGTGGAAGCTATAAGCCAAAGGACTGAAGTGAAATCTGCAAGAGTGATACAGCAGTTCATTGCAGAAGTACGTGGGGCATTAGGAGAGGAGTACAGAGACTTTCTGGACAACACAAAGGTGATTCATGAGTGGACAGAAGGGCATGATTATGTATTTCCCTCACTCATAGTAAAGGCTGCTGTGGAGAATTGGGAAGAGGATGATCACTGTTTGTTGACTTTCAAAACCCCCGTTTTGGATTGTTTCGAGTCAACTGGGAAGAAGGCCTTGTACTTGACCTGTTTAAAAGTGTCAAATGCCAATTTATTGACTGGTGTTTTTTCTACAAAATGGATGGACTTTCTTGGACTTGACTCTTCCCCTAAAGGCTGCTGGCGTGCTCTGTACAAATGTCCAATTAATAAGCGGACAGGTGATCTCCAGTGGAGAATTGTACATGGAGCGATAGCTACGAACAGACATGTGGCGCATCTTAATCCTAGTGTTGGGGTGGGTTGTCCTTTTTGTTCAGAGGTAGAATCAGTGTTCCATTTATTTGTGCAGTGCTTACGTTTAGGGGATCTTTTTACCCTTTTAAGCAATTGGTTTTTATCTTTAGATGAGGATTTTTCTTTCAAATTGTTTGTTTATGGTCCTAGGTATTCCGTTCAAAGGAAAAGGACTTTGGTTTTAATAAATTTTTTATCAGGCACTGCAAAATTAGTAATTTGGAAAACAAGAAAAAATAAACTTCTAGGGCAGGATGCAATAAATGTGGTTCCTATGTTTTTGGGGCTTGTGGCAGCTAGACTAAAAGTAGAGTTTGCGTACTACAAGTTGGTGGATTGTTTACCAAAGTTTGTAGAAATCTGGTGTGTTAATGGGGTATTGTGTACTTTATGTGAGAGAAATGAATTGGTGTTGACTTTTTAAAATGTACATGGGTATATAAAAAAAAAAAAAAAAAAAAAAAAAAAAAAAATTTGTTGGATGAAGTGTGAATAATCCAAGACTAAATTGTTACAATAAAGGTGTATTAAAATTCAAAAAATTCTCTGTCTCGGTGTCTCTCTCTCTCCCTCTCTGTCTCGGTGTCTCTCTCTCTCCCTCTCTGTCTCGGTGTCTCTCTCTCTCTCTCTCTCCCTCTCTGTCTCGGTGTCTCTCTCTCTCTCTCCCTCTCTGTCTCGGTGTCTCTCTCTCTCTCTCCCTCTCTGTCTCGGTGTCTCTCTCTCTCTCTCCCTCTCTGTCTCGGTGTCTCTCTCTCTCTCTCCCTCTCTGTCTCGGTGTCTCTCTCTCGTCTGCCAGTGCAGATTTTCAAGTTGTTGGAAATACTGGTTAACCTTTGTTTTTTTTTCTTGATATTTTGTGACTTTTTCTCATTTATCATGATGAACATGCATGCAAAGTTTCAACATGCTGATGTGTTTTGACATATACAAACAAAATTACTGTTACGTTCGTGATGTTCGCGGGTCAATTTGACCCTCATAGACAGCCATTCAAAAGCAACTGTACAGACACAAAATAAAAACATTTATTTTCTGTATGTCAGGGCACTTCAACTCCAGTTCTAACGTGCAAGTGCATCTAAAAGTGCTCTAACCCTAACCAAACACACTTGAAAAAGCTAAAATCACAGTGTTCAGAATTATTTGCAAATTACAGATGAAAATCTTTGTCAGACACAGATAGTAAAATAAGCTCTCATTTCAATATTCAAAATATCTAAAATACCTAGCTCACAGAGCCAAAAAATAAACAATAAACATTTATTTGATGTATGTTTTTGATATGTTTGGTTTCTCACTTCCCAGTGAGTGAATAATGAAACTAGGAAAATAGGTCTTAGGAAACTAGGGAAAGTTAACTTTGGAAAATGAAAAATTTCATTATACAGCATTTTTTTTTTTTTTTTTGTTCAGTTACGGTGTTCAAAGCATAAAATGTAAAAAAAAAAAAAAAAGGAAAAAAAATATATGCAAAAAAAATCAGTATACTGTTTATTTTCCAATTTTGTCAAAACAAAACTGTTTTAAAAAATGTTATAAATAAATGATATTTTCAGATATAATGTTTTTGTAATGTTTGACAAATGTTGATATTAAAAGTTTACAGTTTGTATCTAAATTTTTGTTGTTTTTCATAGTGGGATTTTTGAGGAATTGTATTGAATCCAATTAGGGTCAATTTGACCCGGTCCATAAGGGGAGTACACAGAAATCGAACCGAACACAAGGGTTAAGCGCGCATGCTTGGCCATAATGTAGCGCATACACTGTGATTCTCTCATCAACACAGATGCAGCAGTTTTTATTTTTGCAAATCATACATTATAACAAGGAAAAATATTAACATGTGAGGGAAATCATTGTGGTGTCCATGAAGATGTAAATTTTTTTAGTTTTTTCCTCCCACGCCTGTTTAAGCGACGCTGATTTGGGTGGGTTTCTCCATCCCCATACAACGCCACTTCTCTGTCTTTTACTGCCCTGACAAGAGCGTCGGTCTTCTCGGCTGTGAACCGCTCCGGGCGCGCGCCTGCTAAATCCGCCGTTATAATAGGAATCCGCCATGCAACATGCACACCTGCACTTAAAGGGTGTGTTGGATGACGCTCTGATTGGTTTATTTCACGTTACGCCCAAACCACACCTATGAATAATGAAGCTACTTCAGACCAACCCCTTTTAAACTTGCGTCGGTGCAAGAGTCTATAGGCTTGTCTGAGATGCGCCTTGCCTCGCCTGAACTGTAGCCGAGAGTCGGCGCTGAGAGGAGGAGTGAAGAAAGCGCAGGCAAGCCGGACAGATCTCGCTTCTCGCAGTGGATCAGACTCCTGTGAGATCAAAGGCGGATATCGCGGGATTCACGCTCGTGCACGGTGTTGCTAATAAACTGGATGTAATTTAAGTTTTGTTGCTTTTATATGAAAATAAATATAATGAACAAGACACCCAAAGTACTTATTTAATTCCATTTTAAATAGCCCTACGTGTTAATCAATAACTTTTTATTTAATTCAGACATGTGTTTTTGTTTTATTTTAAAAAATAATTAACATCACATAGATCGCACTGTCAGAGAGTTTGGGAATATCCACACATAATTTATACACATAAAACATGATATCAGAGTTTTAAAATCATGATTTTAAAAGAGAACAATACATCACGGTTGTTTAAACCAATGAGCATTAAGCTGTGTCGTTTCCCATCATGCTTTAGCTCAGCGCAGTCGGTGGAGAGCAACTGCGCGCGACTGCAGAATCCGACACGTCCGCCTTGCGCTCGCGAGAGTTTTCTGACACACGTCGGCATGACATCAGAGCCCGGCGGACCGCACTCGGACACATCTAACCGGCATGCATCTCGCGCTGATCACCGGTGATCGGTTCTGCGCAGATTTTGCTAATCTCAAACAAGCCTATTTATCCCGCCGGTAAAATAGCAACAGCGCCCAAGACCCGCCTTGATAGACCCGCCTTGATAGACCCGCCTTGATAGACCCGCCCACAAAGTTACGTGCGCATCGCGCTTGATACTTGCGTCTCAGATCGTTAAAATAGGGCCCTAAATATCTTCAGTCATTGGTCTTCTCCAGTTCTTTAAAACAATACGGCCAAATACACTTCTGCTAAAAGTGTGTAATCTGGGATTGAACAAGTCACTATGTTACTGGATACTGGATTTTTTAACCAACACGTTTCTAACACCGCTCAGTCCCCTACTTTACACACATGACTGTTCCGCTTTCTTTTCCCACTAATCATGTCATTAAACTTGCTGACGACACAACTGTGCTCGGCCTCATTACAGCCAGCACTGAGAAGGCATACAGGGCGGAGATCGAACTGCTAACAGTGGTGTAAGAACCATAACCTGTTACTAAACATCAGAAAGACAAAGGAAATCATAGTTGACTTTCGTAAATCAAACAATCTAGGTCACTCATCCCTCAACATCAATGGAGAGGCAGTCGAGAGGGTGAAACACTTCAAATTTCTAGGCGTTCCTGTGTCGGAATGGCCCACCGCCTCTACCCTCGGGCAGCTCGACTGCTGAATGAGCACCACTGCCTCCTTCTGTTACCTCATTTACACATCTAACATTATTAACATTACCCAACAACTGCAATAACTGTGAACTGGACTCTGCATTGTTGCAGCACACATAATTATACATTTTTACTGATTGGTAGTGTTTCGCCTCATATGTCCCTTCTTTATATGTGTCACTTTGGGCCTGTTTTTGGTGCTATTATGGACTTATTATCCAACAATTCCAATAATTGGAACTGGACTTTACAGCTCTATAAGTGATTCCACTTGACATCCCTGTTTCTTGGTGGTTGTCTGTTGCGGTGATCTTTTGCACTTTATGAAAAACCAATGTGGATTGTTTGCTCTGATGTAATTTCGTTGTACTTGCAATGACAATAAATACAAATAATAATTTAAATGTGTGTTGATGTAAGAATGATTCGATGTTAGTGCTGGAGAACGAGGCAGAAACACTGAGGAAGAACGTGATGTTTGCAGTGTGAAGAGAAAGTAAATTCTCTAAATAAACGTGCAACTGCTCAGTAACGTTCCTTCACCCTCGGGACGCTTCAGTGTGTCTGTGTGAGGCGAGTGTGTGTCTGTGTGAGGCGAGTGTGTGTCTGTGTGAGGCGAGTGTGTGTCTGTGGACGACTGAGAGGAAGTCTGATCGATCGAGCGTCTCTCTCGGGAAGGCGGAGATGGCTTTGAATATTTCTTTAAAAGACGGATGAGCTCTTCTGAAACGAGGAACAGAAGCGAGTGTGTGTCTGTGTGAGGAGAGTGTGTGTCTGTGTGAGGAGAGTGTGTGTCTGTGTGAGGCGAGTGTGTGTCTGTGTGAGGCGAGTGTGTGTCTGTGTGAGGCGAGTGTGTGTCTGTGTGAGGAGAGTGTGTGTCTGTGTGAGGAGAGTGTGTGTCTGTGTGAGGAGAGTGTGTGAGGAGTGTGTGTCTGTGTGAGGAGAGTGTGTGTCTGTGTGAGGAGAGTGTGTGTCTGTGTGAGGAGAGTGTGTGTCTGTGTGAGGCAAGTGTGTGTCTGTGTGAGGCGAGTGTGTGTCTGTGTGAGGAGAGTGTGTGTCTGTGTGAGGCAAGTGTGTGTCTGTGTGAGGCGAGTGTGTGTCTGTGTGAGGAGAGTGTGTGTCTGTGTGAGGCAAGTGTGTGTCTGTGTGAGGCGAGTGTGTGTCTGTGTGAGGAGAGTGTGTGTCTGTGTGAGGCAAGTGTGTGTCTGTGTGAGGCGAGTGTGTGTCTGTGTGAGGCGAGTGTGTGTCTGTGTGAGGCAAGTGTGTGTCTGTGTGAGGCGAGTGTGTGTCTGTGTGAGGAGAGTGTGTGTCTGTGTGAGGCGAGTGTGTGTCTGTGTGAGGAGAGTGTGTGTCTGTGTGAGGCGAGTGTGTGTCTGTGTGAGGAGAGTGTGTGTCTGTGTGAGGAGAGTGTGTGTCTGTGTGAGGAGAGTGTGTGTCTGTGTGAGGAGAGTGTGTGAGGCGAGTGTGTGAGGAAAGTGTGTGAGGCAAGTGTGTGTCTGTGTGAGGCGAGTGTGTGTCTGTGTGAGGCGAGTGTGTGAGGCGAGTGTGTGTCTGTGTGAGGCGAGTGTGTGTCTGTGTGAGGCGAGTGTGTGAGGCGAGTGTGTGTCTGTGTGAGGCGAGTGTGTGTCTGTGTGAGGCGAGTGTGTGTCTGTGTGAGGAGAGTGTGTGAGGCGAGTGTGTGAGGAAAGTGTGTGAGGCGAGCGTGTGAGGAGAGTGTGTGAGGCGAGTGTGTGAGGAGAGTGTGTGAGGCGAGTGTGTGAGGAAAGTGTGTGAGGCGAGCGTGTGAGGAGAGTGTGTGTCTGTGTGAGGAGAGTGTGTGTCTGTGTGAGGAGAGTGTGTGAGGAGTGTGTGTCTGTGTGAGGAGAGTGTGTGAGGAGTGTGTGTCTGTGTGAGGCGAGTGTGTGTCTGTGTGAGGCGAGTGTGTGTCTGTGTGAGGCGAGTGTGTGTCTGTGTGAGGAGAGTGTGTGTCTGTGTGAGGAGAGTGTGTGTCTGTGTGAGGAGAGTGTGTGTCTGTGTGAGGCAAGTGTGTGTCTGTGTGAGGCGAGTGTGTGTCTGTGTGAGGAGAGTGTGTGTCTGTGTGAGGCAAGTGTGTGTCTGCGTGAGGCGAGTGTGTGTCTGTGTGAGGAGAGTGTGTGTCTGTGTGAGGCAAGTGTGTGTCTGTGTGAGGCGAGTGTGTGTCTGTGTGAGGAGAGTGTGTGTCTGTGTGAGGCAAGTGTGTGTCTGTGTGAGGCGAGTGTGTGTCTGTGTGAGGCGAGTGTGTGTCTGTGTGAGGCAAGTGTGTGTCTGTGTGAGGCGAGTGTGTGTCTGTGTGAGGAGAGTGTGTGTCTGTGTGAGGCGAGTGTGTGTCTGTGTGAGGAGAGTGTGTGTCTGTGTGAGGAGAGTGTGTGTCTGTGTGAGGAGAGTGTGTGTCTGTGTGAGGAGAGTGTGTGTCTGTGTGAGGAGAGTGTGTGTCTGTGTGAGGCGAGTGTGTGTCTGTGTGAGGAGAGTGTGTGTCTGTGTGAGGAGAGTGTGTGTCTGTGTGAGGAGAGTGTGTGTCTGTGTGAGGCGAGTGTGTGTCTGTGTGAGGCGAGTGTGTGTCTGTGTGAGGCGAGTGTGTGTCTGTGTGAGGAGAGTGTGTGTCTGTGTGAGGAGAGTGTGTGTCTGTGTGAGGAGAGTGTGTGAGGAGTGTGTGTCTGTGTGAGGAGAGTGTGTGAGGAGTGTGTGTCTGTGTGAGGCGAGTGTGTGTCTGTGTGAGGCGAGTGTGTGTCTGTGTGAGGCGAGTGTGTGTCTGTGTGAGGCGAGTGTGTGTCTGTGTGAGGAGAGTGTGTGTCTGTGTGAGGAGAGTGTGTGTCTGTGTGAGGCGAGTGTGTGTCTGTGTGAGGCGAGTGTGTGTCTGTGTGAGGAGAGTGTGTGTCTGTGTGAGGAGAGTGTGTGTCTGTGTGAGGCGAGTGTGTGTCTGTGTGAGGCGAGTGTGTGTCTGTGTGAGGAGAGTGTGTGTCTGTGTGAGGAGAGTGTGTGTCTGTGTGAGGCGAGTGTGTGTCTGTGTGAGGAGAGTGTGTGTCTGTGTGAGGCGAGTGTGTGTCTGTGTGAGGCGAGTGTGTGTCTGTGTGAGGAGAGTGTGTGTCTGTGTGAGGAGAGTGTGTGTCTGTGTGAGGCGAGTGTGTGTCTGTGTGAGGAGAGTGTGTGTCTGTGTGAGGAGAGTGTGTGAGGCGAGTGTGTGTCTGTGTGAGGAGAGTGTGTGTCTGTGTGAGGAGAGTGTGTGTCTGTGTGAGGCGAGTGTGTGTCTGTGTGAGGAGAGTGTGTGTCTGTGTGAGGAGAGTGTGTGAGGCGAGTGTGTGTCTGTGTGAGGCGAGTGTGTGTCTGTGTGAGGCGAGTGTGTGTCTGTGTGAGGCGAGTGTGTGTCTGTGTGAGGCGAGTGTGTGTCTGTGTGAGGCGAGTGTGTGTCTGTGTGAGGCGAGTGTGTGTCTGTGTGAGGCGAGTGTGTGTCTGTGTGAGGCGAGTGTGTGTCTGTGTGAGGCGAGTGTGTGTCTGTGTGAGGCGAGTGTGTGTCTGTGTGAGGCGAGTGTGTGTCTGTGTGAGGCGAGTGTGTGTCTGTGTGAGGCGAGTGTGTGTCTGTGTGAGGAGAGTGTGTGTCTGTGTGAGGCGAGTGTGTGTCTGTGTGAGGCGAGTGTGTGTCTGTGTGAGGCGAGTGTGTGTCTGTGTGAGGCGAGTGTGTGTCTGTGTGAGGCGAGTGTGTGTCTGTGTGAGGCGAGTGTGTGTCTGTGTGAGGAGAGTGTGTGTCTGTGTGAGGCGAGTGTGTGTCTGTGTGAGGCGAGTGTGTGTCTGTGTGAGGAGAGTGTGTGAGGCGAGTGTGTGTCTGTGTGAGGAGAGTGTGTGTCTGTGTGAGGCGAGTGTGTGTCTGTGTGAGGAGAGTGTGTGTCTGTGTGAGGCGAGTGTGTGTCTGTGTGAGGAGAGTGTGTGTCTGTGTGAGGCAAGTGTGTGTCTGTGTGAGGCGAGTGTGTGTCTGTGTGAGGCGAGTGTGTGTCTGTGTGAGGAGAGTGTGTGTCTGTGTGAGGAGAGTGTGTGTCTGTGTGAGGCGAGTGTGTGTCTGTGTGAGGAGAGTGTGTGTCTGTGTGAGGCAAGTGTGTGTCTGTGTGAGGCGAGTGTGTGTCTGTGTGAGGCGAGTGTGTGTCTGTGTGAGGAGAGTGTGTGTCTGTGTGAGGCGAGTGTGTGTCTGTGTGAGGAGAGTGTGTGTCTGTGTGAGGCGAGTGTGTGTCTGTGTGAGGCAAGTGTGTGTCTGTGTGAGGCGAGTGTGTGTCTGTGTGAGGAGAGTGTGTGTCTGTGTGAGGAGAGTGTGTGTCTGTGTGAGGCGAGTGTGTGTCTGTGTGAGGAGAGTGTGTGTCTGTGTGAGGAGAGTGTGTGTCTGTGTGAGGCGAGTGTGTGTCTGTGTGAGGAAAGTGTGTGTCTGTGTGAGGAGAGTGTGTGTCTGTGTGAGGAGAGTGTGTGTCTGTGTGAGGAGAGTGTGTGTCTGTGTGAGGAGAGTGTGTGTCTGTGTGAGGAGAGTGTGTGTCTGTGTGAGGCGAGTGTGTGTCTGTGTGAGGCGAGTGTGTGTCTGTGTGAGGAGAGTGTGTGTCTGTGTGAGGAGAGTGTGTGTCTGTGTGAGGCAAGTGTGTGTCTGTGTGAGGAGAGTGTGTGTCTGTGTGAGGCGAGTGTGTGTCTGTGTGAGGCGAGTGTGTGTGTCTGTG
>JARWKJ010000004.1:256743-269243 GCA_029959095.1 Rhinichthys osculus
TGAATCAGAATCAGTTCCTCTTGCAGCATCTCTTCTCTTCTCTGATGATGTGGGCGGGGCTATAACCTGTCACTCACATGAGCTCAGCCAATAGCAAACCACAACCATCCAATCAACTCCCCACAGACACAATCAAGCCCCGCCCACATTTGATCTTGTCTGAGAATGGTTTCACTCGGATATCTGCAGTCAATGCACCGAAAGCCGAGGTATGGCAGACTCATCATATTTGAATCGCTCCACATGACAGTTCCGGTTAAAACAATGTGTGTATGGTTCGTCCAAAGATGATCATGAACACTTTTAAAGAACAAAAACTTTTATTTTAAAGAGGTCATCAGATGCAAAATTTACTTTTATATGGTGTTACTTAATATGCATTACTTTACTCGTTATATCAAAAAAGCAATCTTAGTAGACCCGATGTAGACACACTTGCAGCGCTTGGAAGGTGAAGGGTCACGAACACAACAACCAGATCGCTTTAATTACCTTGCTCTTCTCCTTTATTAAACTCCCCTTTCGAGCTGAAGATCTTGGTAAACCCGGCCCGTCTCACATGAACTAGCAGAAGCTGCTGTGAGTCTGGCTGATATTCACCTGTGAGGGGGTTGTAGACCTTGGGCTCGATGGTGCCCATGGGCGGCGGCAGGAGTGTGTTGGTGAAGCTGCGCAGCGGGTGTGTGGGCCGAACACATGCGGTCGGGATGGTTCTGCTGGGGATCTCCTCGGGCCCCGGCGGCTCCGACTGCGCCGTGGGAATCAGCGTCTGCTGTTGCTGAGGAGCCATTGGAGGAGCGCCCTCTGCTGCCATCGCTGAGAAACACACACACACACACATCAGAGCGAGACACAGCGAGACTCTTGAAATTGAGGTTTATACATCATATATACTGAATAAATACGCTTTCTATTGATGTGTGTGGTTTGTTAGGATTGGATAATATTTAACCGAGATCTGAGGGTGCAAAAAAATCAAAACATTGAGAAAATCGTCTTTAAAGTTGTGCATTTATGTTGACAATTCTGCTGCAGTCTCTCACAAAAATACAAGTTTATTATATTTACGGTAGGAAATTTACAAAATATCTTAATGGAAAATGATCTTTACTTAATATCCTAATGATTTTTGGCATAAATTATATAATTATGACCCATACAATGTATTGTTGGCTATTGCCGCAGATACACCCGTGCGACTCGAGACTGGGTTTGTGCTCCAGGGTCACAGTTTTGTTACTGTGTTTGCTAATGTTGCTAGCAGTGTTTGTGCCGCGCAGAAGCCTCACCGGCGGCGTAACCGCGGTCCACAGTGAGCGTGGAGAACGGCATCGGCCTCAGGGTGAACTTCGGGTGAGCGCTGAATCCACAGGTGGGAGACGGCAGGATTCCCGGATACTGGCTGCTCTCCAGCGTGGGGACCGGGATAGCACTGACCACCGCTGGAACACACACACACACACACCATGAGAAAACACAAGACACAACCCAGCAAGCTTTGTCTGGCCTTAAAAATTCATAATACAGAATTATTTGTTGCTTTCGTGTATCCATGTGAACCGGCGGTATCACAAATAATTCTGTATTATGAATTTTTAAGGCCAGACAAGTATTTTGTTTAGGTTAATTTGTAGAGAGAGAGAGAGAGACTACAAGGCTGTGCACATATATATTCACAAACACATCTCTATAGACTGAACACGTGATACGCGTGTGCGCCGTCAGCGCTTCACAGATTCACGTTTTTGAAGTTTGCATTTTTTAATTTAATAATCTGTTAGATCCTGTTTCAGAGTGTGTGTTTCAGAGTGTGTGTTCTCGAGCTCAAACACTGTGTGTGAATGAACGGCCGGAACACACTACAGTTTCTGTGTTCAGTAGAGTGGTGTCGTGTTAGCGGCCCCTAAGTTAATCACTAATGATCTTTACAACGGAAGTGAATCAATCAAAACTAACTTTATATGGACAATAACTTTATTCTAGAGCTGCTGTAAAGCCTAAACACTCTCTGTTACTGTAATCTCCTGTTATCACTGTAAAGCTGCTGTGAAACTGGCGGTTATGGAAAGGGGCGGGGCATTTCCCAAACACGCTCGAAGCACTCGACCAATCACAACACACTGATCCAGCCGACCAATCAGAGCACAGTGTGCTTTTCAGGAGGAGGGGCTTCATAGAGACAGGAAGTAAACAGAGCGTTACTGACAGACTGGGAAGAGAGGAGCCGCAACAATGGAGAATATGAGGAGAATAATCAACATTCAAGCAGGAAAACCTGTTCTAGTAGAGCCTGAAACACATCCAGAGTTTGTGCACAATAGGGCCAAAAAGGTTCTAGGTTCATACTCAAAGTATGTTTAAGAGCTGCTTAATTCATAAAAGTTAATTATGTCCATTTATGTTATAATTATTGCCATGGTTTGTTTGTTTGTTCCTTTTAATTTTCCCAGAAGTATTATTTACTGTATTTATTTACATTTATATACGTAAATATGTACATTTTTTCCTTTCTTTTTTCGTTCCTTTCCGGCAGTTACTCTAGCTTCATAATTCATTATAATTATCTTAAATAAAAATAAAAAAATAAAAAAAAGTAACTAAAACTAAATTAACCCTTTCACGCACAGAGGCTATTCAGCTGTTGTGTGTGAAATACTACATCAACAAAGTTATCAGATTACATAATATACATGTAATGCATTAATTGTTAAATCAAAGTAATCTGATTACATAATGCATGTTACTTATAATCTGTTACTTTAGTCGTTACATTAAAAAACATTCTGATTATGAAATGCCAGTTACTTGAAATACGTTACTTTACTCGTCAAAAAAATAATCTGATTACATAATGCCAGTTATTTGTAATGCATTGCTTTAACCGTTACATGAAAAACTAATCTGATAATGTACGTATAATGCACGTTGCTTGTAATGCGTTCCCCCAACACTGCTCATGTCAGAAGAGATTAGAAAACACTGAATGCTGAGTTTCCACAGTCTGAAAACATCAACAGATCAATGTAGATTTCAGGTTTTCTTAGACAGGAGAGGTACGGCAGAGATGTGGCCATTTTGAACATACCGGTAATCAGAATGATCAGCTCATAAGGGTAAATCACACATCTGTTCCTCCACCGGATCACCTCCACATGTTATGATATCAAACACACGAGACATGTGAACTTGTATGAAGTTCTTCTTTGTCTGCTAGTAGAACGGGAACAAACTTAATTGTGTTTGCAAAAATTGAAGCTGTATTATATTTTTGGTTTATATTTTATATGATTTTTATTCATTGGCTAGTTGAACACACACAATATTGCTGTGTTATTAGTGTATTATGTTTTATACAGTATCTCTTCAGTTTAACGCATACTGTACATTCAAGTGGACATCTTAAAAAAAGTTCTAATCTTGTTTTTCACACAGTAAGAACAAGAACACATAGAAAATCCTGACTGAGATCATCATAATTCATGCATGAAAGAGTTAATTAGTAATTTGTTAAAATGATCCCTTGAAGGAACCCCTAACAGGTTCTATATATGTTCTATATATATATATATTCTTGATAGAGGAACTCTGTTAACCGAGGCTGGGCTATTCTGGCGAGCCGCCGCTGTGATTCACTCTGATCATTAATCATGTTTAAATATTTAAACACCTACAAGAAGAAAAGTGTTTATAATTCAGCCCCTTGTAAGTGAAATGCAGACCCCCATTAGTCTGTTTAACTCCTGAATAATGCGATCCGAGGACCGGGAGAAGCAGAACCCCTACAGGAGCAGAACCCCTACAGGAGCAGAACCAGAACCCCTACAGGAGCAGAACCCCAACAGGAGCAGAACCCCTACAGGAGCAGAACCCCTACAGGAGCAGAACCCCTACAGGAGCAGAACCCCTACAGAACCCATACAGGAGCAGAACCCCTACAGGAGCAGAACCCCTACAGGAGCAGAACCCCTACAGGAGCAGAACCCCTACAGAACCCATACAGGAGCAGAACCCCTACAGGAGCAGAACCCCTACAGTAGCAGAACCCCTACAGGAGCAGAACCCCTACAGAACCCCTACAGGAGCAGAACCCCAACAGGAGCAGAACCCCAACAGGAGCAGAACCCCTACAGAACCCCTACAGGAGCAGAACCCCTACAGGAGCAGAACCCCTACAGGAGCAGAACCCCTACAGGAGCAGAACCCCAACAGGAGCAGAACCCCTACAGAACCCCTACAGGAGCAGAACCCCTACAGGAGCAGAACCCCAACAGGAGCAGAACCCCTACAGGAGCAGAACCCCTACAGGAGCAGAACCCCTACAGAACCCCAACAGAACCCCTACAGGAGCAGAACCCCTACAGAACCCCTACAGGAGCAGAACCCCAACAGGAGCAGAACCCCTACAGAACCCCAACAGAACCCCTACAGGAGCAGAACCCCTACAGGAGCAGAACCCCTACAGGAGCAGAACCCCTACAGGAGCAGAACCCCAACAGGAGCAGAACCCCTACAGGAGCAGAACCCCTACAGGAGCAGAACCCCAACAGGGGCAGAACCCCTACAGGAGCAGAACCCCAACAGGAGCAGAACCCCTACAGGAGCAGAACCCCTACAGAACCCCTACAGGAGCAGAACCCCTACAGAACCCATACAGGAGCAGAACCCCTACAGGAGCAGAACCCCTACAGGAGCAGAACCCCTACAGAACCCCTACAGTAGCAGAACCCCTACAGGAGCAGAACCCCTACAGGAGCAGAACCCCTACAGAACCCCAACAGAACCCCTACAGGAGCAGAACCCCTACAGAACCCCTACAGGAGCAGAACCCCTACAGGAGCAGAACCCCTACAGAACCCCTACAGGAGCAGAACCCCTACAGAACCCCTACAGTAGCAGAACCCCTACAGGAGCAGAACCCCTACAGGAGCAGAACCCCTACAGGAGCAGAACCCCTAGAGGAGCAGAACCCCTACAGGAGCAGAACCCCTACAGGAGCAGAACCCCTACAGAACCCCTACAGGAGCAGAAGCTCTTCTAGCAAACCCTCAACAAAACATCATCAGCATCCGTGAGAGAGGACGAGGAAGCAGATCCACAGAAGCACAGGAACACTGACCTTGAAAACCTCGGAGAGAGAGAGAGACCGAGAGAGACTGAGAGAGAAAGAGAGAGAGAAGGGGGGGGGGGGATGGGGGGGGGGACAGAGAGAGAGAGAGAGAGAGAGAGAGAGAGGGAGGAGGGGGGAGAAAGAGAGAGAGAGAGAGAGAGAGAGAGAGAGAGAGAGAGAGAGAGAGAGAGAGAGAGAGAGAGACGGGACTGACAAATTGCCTGAAGTGTTGAGATTTCTATCTACTAAACTGCCCCAGAAGAGCAACTGCTGATTGACTGCAAACTCTCTCTCTCTCTGTGTGTGTGTGTGTGTGTGTGTGCGTGTGTGTGTGTGAGGTTTTGCCTATATTGTGTGCATCCAAATGTTTCAGGATAGAAAAGCGTAAGATCGTCTGCATTAAAGGAGAGCCGGAGTTACATCTCCATGAAAACCTACACATGTGAAGGAATCGACTGGACATCTTCTAAACTATAGCGAATAAACTGTGATAATGTGAGAAATGTTGAAGGAAGGTGTTTGAATAAATTTAGGTTTGACTGTATACACTCACCTAAAGGATTATTAGGGACACCTGTTCAATTTCTCATTAATGCAATTATCTAATCAACCAATCACATGGCAGTTGCTTCAATGCATTTAGGGGTGTGGTCCTGGTCAAGACAATCTCCTGAACTCTAAACTGAATGTCAGAATGGGAAAGAAAGGTGATTTAAGCAATTTTGAGTGTGGCATGGTTGTTGGTGCCAGACGGGCCGGTCTGAGTATTTCACAATCTGCTCAGTTACTGGGATTTTCACGCACAACCATTTCTAGGGTTTACAAAGAATGGTGTGAAAAGGGAAAAAGATCCAGTATGCGGCAGTCCTGTGGGCGAAAATGCCTTGTTGATGCCAGAGGTCAGAGGAGAATGGGCCGACTGATTCAAGCTGATAGAAGAGCAACTTTGACTGAAATAACCACTCGTTACAACCGAGGTATGCAGCAAAGCATTTGTGAAGCCACAACACGCACAACCTTGAGGCGGATGGGCTACAACAGCAGAAGACCCCACCGGGTACCACTCATCTCCACTACAAATAGGAAAAAGAGGCTACAATTTGCAAGAGCTCACCAAAATTGGACAGTTGAAGACTGGAAAAATGTTGCCTGGTCTGATGAGTCTCGATTTCTGTTGAGACATTCAGATGGTAGAGTCAGAATTTGGCGTAAACAGAATGAGAACATGGATCCATCATGCCTTGTTACCACTGTGCAGGCTGGTGGTGGTGGTGTAATGGTGTGGGGGATGTTTTCCTGGCATACTTTAGGCCCCTTAGTGCCAATCGGGCATCGTTTAAATGCCACGGCCTACCTTAGCATTGTTTCAGACCATGTCCATCCCTTTATGGCCACCATGTACCCATCCTCTGATTGCTACTTCCAGCAGGATAATGCACCATGTCACAAAGCTCGAATCATTTCAAATTGGTTTCTTGAACTTGACAATGAGTTCACTGTACTAAAATGGCCCCACAGTCACCAGATCTCAACCCAATAGAGCATCTTTGGGATGTGGTGGAACGGGAGCTTCGTGCCCTGGATGTGCATCCCACAAATCTCCATCAACTGCAAGATGCTATCCTATCAATATGGGCCAACATTTCTAAAGAATGCTTTCAGCACCTTGTTGAATCAATGCCACGTAGAATTAAGGCAGTTCTGAAGGCGAAAGGGGGTCAAACACAGTATTAGTATGGTGTTCCTAATAATCCTTTAGGTGAGTGTATATATATATATATATATATTAGAAAGCATCTTCATCAGAAAACCTTGTTAGAGGAACTCTATGTTAAATATGTTAAATCAAACATGGTCACATGGTCTCTAAGTCCGCCATATATGGAGATGGCAAACATGGCGGATGTTGGCGGCCGGAACGCTTCGAGTAAATCTCGAGTAAAACCAGTGATGTACTAGACTACTGATGGCCAAGTACTAGTGGAGGATGAATTCCTAAAGTTTCTCGTTATGAAGAGGAAGACTTTGAACCAGGACGGCATGATTTAAACGGCTGTGAATCACTTTGGGTCGGAGCGGATCGAGGACTTCTCTCTGATCTCTTCTCAGCGCTGTAGTTAAGAGCCGCTGAAAACTGCTTAACGAGGCTCTGGCGAGAACATCCCTCGGTTTGTGTCACACTATTTAGACGAAATACTGACTTTCACTAGCCGTGATATCTCCTGCCCGCTCGGGAATATCCAGTGTTTAAGCACGGATATATCTGCTATGAAACGGGCCGTGACTGATATCTGTGCAGATCTTCGGCGGGTGAAACCAGCGATTATGTGTGATTGAATTGTGATTGTGAGCAATTTTGATGATTATGGCTTACAGCTTATGAAAACCCCAAATTCAAAATTTTAATATTGTGAAAAGGTTTTCATAAGCTGTACGCCATAGTCATCACAATTATAACAAATAAAGGCTTGAAATATCTCACTTTGCATGTAATGAGTTTATATAATATATTAGTTTCACCTTTTAAGTTGATTTACTGAAATAAATGAACTTTTGCACCATATTCTCATTTTTCGAGGTTCACCTGTACGACAGTGAGGCGTGGAATACAACATCTGGGCTGGATCACTGTATGTACAGCAGATGCACATGATGCCCGGTAAACTTGAGATATTGTATGACCGGGCTACACTATTTCAATTATGTAAAATGTTGAAAGTTTACCTGAGATGACAGTAGAAAATTAGACTGGGCAAGATTCACAACAAATGATCTTTGGGAAATAAACCATCGACAGAGAAGAGGTTAAAGAATGTAGACGTGTCAACTGAGACTATTGTGTGTGTGATGATGTTGATTATAACAGTCCTAAGCATAAGTGTGATCTATGATGAAATACTGGACTGTTCAGATAATGCCAGTAGACCTTTCTGTAAAAAGGGTTAAAAATGATAATTTTAGGGCTGGGTGGAATGAACATGTTTCTGAACTGGGTTTTATTGGGTAAAGCTACTGTGGGTATGGCCCAGAACATTAGCAAAAATGGGAAATGCTGAATTTAAATATGCTGTACGTTTTATAAAAAGAAACGAGCTGTCGAACTCAATCGCCAAGAACCTTCAGCAAAATAATGTCTATGAATTTTGGAAAGAAGTTAAGACTATCAATAATAGTGAAACACCACTGCCAACTAGTGTTGATGGGGTTGTTGGGGCTGAGAATATTGTGGAGAACATATTAAAGGGATACTCCATCCAAAAATAAAAATTCTGTCATCATTTACTCGCCCTCAAGTTGTTGCAACCCTGTATGAGTTTCTTTCTTCTGCTGAACTATTTGGAAGAACGATGTCACTGAGAAATACTGAGAATTTTTTGCAGTATATATAAATTAGAACGTGTCTGTATTTTGTTTCTCATCATCACTTAAATCTCGCTCAGTTTGAACTCTTTTACTGATGATGACTCTCATATTCCACTTCCTGTCAAAGCTCCACTTCCTCCCAGGTTTTTCCCGGGAGAATAAGCCGCTCCTCTTTCCTGGTTCTCCCAGAGGACGGAGATGAAGCGTGTTTGAGGATCGAGATGAAAGCACAGGATGGAGACTCCCAGCAGGAGGTCAGAGAGCTCCCGGGACGGCATCAAACGCGTGTCCCGGGAAGAGGAACGCATCGGAGCGTCACATGATCCCGTCATATGAGGAATCAGAGCCGTGCGTTTCACCCCAAACAAGCCCTTACGACAGGATGACAGCGGCACGCTCATATTCACACACTGCAAACACGCTTTCTTACTCAGTGTTTGTGTCTTGTTTCCAGTCCAAATATCTAAAAACTCTCAAATCAAGATGCATTTACTAGATGAGTAAGATGCCATAAGAAATTACGTCTTGTTCTCTGGGGAAATAAATCAATATTGAGTTTTTGCTTTAAAAACAAAACAAAATTATATGCCATTGGGGTAATGGAAGAGCTCCGTATTCAGAACAAAAACACACACTAAAGACCCGTCTGTAACCAAAACATTATTAGAATCGCTTTTCTTGAAAGTAATTTGTATAATTCTATGAGAATAGTTAAGTCCACAACACAACTATAAGGATAACGCCACAGAGGAATGATTTTTTTCCAGGTGATGATATTGTTTATTATAATCATGCGCTGTCGCTTTAAATGCTTGAGCAGGACGGATTCTGATTGGCTGTCAATGTTTTCATCATTCATCAGCTGGAAGAAATCGGTCTGGACGCTAATATAGACATTATTACAGTTTCCGTTATCATTAATGTTTTTATTACCATTATCACTATTGTTATACTTATTGTTATAGTTATCTTTATAGTTATTGTTTAATCATTATTGATATTGTTATAGTTATCGTTGTAGTCATAGCTGTCTTTATAGCTATTGTTATAGTCATCGGTATAGTTATCGTTATATGTGTGAACAGGCATTATTTGTTTGATGCGTTGACGTAATTTCCACTGTAACAGGAAGCTAAGACGGGACATACTGAATGGCTCCTCCCCCTTTTCAAACAGCCAATAGCGTTTAGTTTCCCTCACAGACTGACAGAGTTCACGAATCAAGCGCTGATGATACGCTGGGTTCAACAGGAGAGGATTCATTCATTTCATTCTTAACCAGCGCACAGTTGGAGAACAGAATAAAGCTTGAGTGTTAGAGCAAGTGAAGACACACTCCAACCCATGATGCTCTGGTCAGGTGGTGTTTATAGCAGAGGGGGCGGAGCTTTAGAGTCTAGAGAGCATTTGATTGGACAGAAGATGTGATGAGAAGCTGAAGTCGCGGTGATGTCATACAAATCCCTGATTCATTGAGAGACTGTAAGTTTTGAATGCTTATATCTCCTAAATGTGAATTTTGTCATTGTTTTGGAACACAGCAGCTTATATTCATAACCTTAAGCTAACATATTCAGGGGCGTTTAAGAGTGTCAGTGTGTCTCACGTGTGTTGCTGGGCTGCGAGTCCATGGGAATCATCATCTTGGTGCGCGTGGGCCTGCGAGCGGCGAGCGATCTCTCCAGTGTGGAGATGCTGGAGGCTTCATCACCGTCGGCACCTGGAGACGAGAGCAGGGTTAGAGTAACACACACACACACACACACACACACACACACACGAGGCTTCATCACCGTCGGCACCTGGAGACGAGAGCAGGGTTAGAGTAACACACACACACACACACACGAGGCTTCATCACCGTCGGCACCTGGAGACGAGAGCAGGGTTAGAGTAACACACACACACACACACACACACACACACACCTCCGGAGAGTAAATGCTCTCACCTGAGTGGCTGCTCTTGCTGCCCATCTGGCTCTCTGATTGGCTGTGGCTGACCGGCGCCATCTCCTGGCTCTGGATTGGAGAGTCTCGGCCCGAGGGGGCGGAGCTCGAGGGCTTCTCCATGTTCTTCAGCTCCATCTCCTCATGGTGGATCCAGAGGTCAGGAGGTCGCAGGTCCTTCTGGCTGCCCTTACGCTTCCCGGCGCTGTGTGTCGCGCGTTTCCTACAGCGAAGACACGACATAGAGGAATGAAGGGTCATCCTCGCGTTACGCAGCACGCTCAAGCTTCCGCAATTTGTTCAAAAAATACACATATAAGATTTGAAGTAGTACACTAAGGGGCCGTTTAAACGACACTGTTTTTAACTAAAAACAAAACTTTTTATGAGTTTTGGCGGTTCGTTTACACGCAAATGGCGTTTTGGGCGCCTGAAACGCAAGTTTTTGAAAACGGTCTCCGTGTAAACAACAAAAGCGCGAATCTCTGAAGACGATGACCTCATGCACATGCGTGTTCAGTCTATAGTGTTTCATCGCCATCTACTGGCCTGGCGACCTCACGTTGCGACCTCATGTTGTGTCAATCACGTTTACACACTGCCTCCGAAAACTTTCGTCCGTCATCAAAAAAGTCGGATCAGGTTCGAATTTCTGCATTTTTAGAGAGAGAGAGAGAGAGAGAGAGAGAGAGAGAGAGAGAGAGAGTTAAACTCACTTCCTCTGCTGAGCGGACGAGCGGCGGGTGCAGATCAGGGCAACGATCACCACGACGACCGCAGTGATGGCTCCCACGGAAACCACGATGATGACGAGCAGGTTGCTGTTCTTCTGTGGTGTCACACTGCCGTGCGGCGGCCGCATCTGGCCAATAGGAGGCTCTGAAATCACATCAACACACAGTCTGGTGACTCTCTCACATATACAATATATATATCAGGCGCTTCATAAGTACACTGTGAAGTTTCATAAAAAAGCATCATTTTGAACAAAACCTGAGAAAATCATGTCAAGTCTTCATACGGATGGGATTCAGAGCGATGATCGAAACACAGATGTCCATCATCATCATCATCATCCTCCTCCTCATCCTCTTCATCATCATCCTCATCATCATCATCTTCATCACCTCTTTGTGGGTTCGCCATTTCATTCAGTAACATTAGGCAGTTTTGATTGATTAGCATATATGCTGTTTAATGTTTGATGATCGCGTTATAATTTACAATGCTTCTATCGCTTGTTTCTGCTTCTTCTTCACCTGTGTTTTGATCAGGAGATTCTCCTGTGTAACAGCGCCCCCTAACGTATAACAGTGAAAACATGGATTGCTGGAAAATGCTAGGGGAAAGGGTTCAAACGTTTTTGTGTGTGTCCCTTTAAATGCAAATGAGCTGCTGCTCCCGGCACAGGGGGCGGAGCTACAAGAGCTTGGCCGTTTTTCAATATGCCTTCTTGTCTGTACTTGTGTTCTTGTGGACTTGTGAAACGTCATCAGTCACTGCCCAAGTACTGTTCCAATTCAAAGTTCACATCTAGCCAAGTCCAGTTCAAATCCCCGGATGTGTTCTTGATCCGCCCCGTTTACCGAGGATGCATCGAGAGGTGACTTGTGCGGACTTGAGACAGCCAGGTATCCCAGAATGCATCTCACACCAACCAGCAAGCGTCAATAGCAGAGGAGAAAACCCGCGTCATATCAAAATACGTTTGCCGCTGGCTCTGATGTCTCTAGTCTAGTGGATAAACTTGACGTATAATTCGTCTTGTGTATAAGTCGATCTTTGGTCTCATTAAACTATTGTTTGTTCCATGGCAAAAAATCGTTTTGGCGGAGGGCAAAGTGAAGTTTCATAACTTTATTTAGGCTATTTAACTTTAACCTTGTAGCTTAGAGAGCTTACTTATGTTATGTTTGAATTGTTTGCCTTATTTATCATTGTAGATATTATTGATCATTAAAACTGACATTTAACAAAAAGAGACAGGGTTGTGTAATTTTATTTTATATACTTTAAAATATATATATTTTTATATTTATTTTAACATTCTCTTCACTATATGTACAATAAAATAAAATCAC
>JARWKJ010000004.1:281743-301743 GCA_029959095.1 Rhinichthys osculus
GTTTTGCCGTTAAAATCCCGATCATGTGTTACAGTGCCGATCATGTGTTACAGTGTTTTACCGTTAAAATCCCGATCATGTGTTACAGTGCCGATCATGTGTTACAGTGTTTTACCGTTAAAATCCCGATCATGTGTTACAGTGCCGATCATGTGTTACAGTGTTTTACCGTTAAAATCCCGATCATGTGTTACAGTGCCGATCATGTGTTACAGTGTTTTACCGTTAAAATCCCGATCATGTGTTACAGTGCCGATCATGTGTTACAGTGTTTTACCGTTAAAATCCCGATAATGTGTTACAGTGCCGATCATGTGTTACAGTGTTTTACCGTTAAAATCCCGATCATGTGTTACAGTGCCGATCATGTGTTACAGTGTTTTACCGTTAAAATCCCGATCATGTGTTAGTGCTTTACCGTTAAAATCCCAATCATGTGTTACAGTGTTTTACCGTAAAAATCCCGATCATGTGTTACAGTGCCGATCATGTGTTACAGTGTTTTACCGTTAAAATCCCGATCATGTGTTACAGTGCCGATCATGTGTTACAGTGTTTTACCGTTAAAATCCCGATCATGTGTTACAGTGCCGATCATGTGTTACAGTGTTTTACCGTTAAAATCCCGATCATGTGTTAGTGCTTTACCGTTAAAATCCCAATCATGTGTTACAGTGTTTTACTGTAAAAATCCCGATACATGTGTTAAAGTGTTTTACCATTAAAATCCCGATCATGTGTTACAGTGTACAGGCTAATGCCTTTATCAGTTCCCCGTGGTGTTCCGGCGGTCACCTTGTATTTCCCGCTGGTGGAGTGGCTGGTCTTCCACTTGACGGAGTAGTAACGCACTTCCGGGGACTTCTGGTTTTTGGGGATGGAGTTGTCGGCCCAACTTACCCTCACCGAGTCAGACGTGAGCGGCACGGCCTGAACACCTACAGGAGGAATCATGGGAGTGGAGGTGTCTGGGACCGGGGTGGGGAATTTATCAAACAGATGGAAGAGATCGTCATCGGACGGGTCTGAGGGGTCTGCGTGTGTGTGTGTGTGTGTGTGTGTGTGTGTGTGTGTGTGTGAGAGACAGATCAGGGTTATGCATTCATGCCAAAATCATAAGTGACCAGAGATGAAAGCGGACGGAGGAATAAAGGAGGGAGAATGGAGTGACAGAGAGAGACAAAAGAAGAACATTGAGATCTAGAGAGTGACTTTTAGAAGAGATAAAAAGTGGTAACCTGCGATTCAAGAGCTATTTATTCCTGACGAGTCGCTAAAAATGAGTTTTTCTGATGATTTAGCAGTATATTGAACCAGATCATTTAGATGTTACACTATAAAACAAAATGTCATGTTTATTTCAATGTGCTATTAGCAGTTTCTTTGCAATTAATTGTGAAATGTCGGTGTACCATTTTAAGGTTACCAGTTTTTAGTGCACTGGGTGAATCTCAGCAAACATGAGCGATATTTCAACACAACATTATTTTCATAACTGTAATCAGCCAACTGTGATGTGGAAAAATGAATATTTATATTGTAAAGTACATTTATAAATATACATCAATTCATGTTTTATTTAATTCATGCTGACTAAATTAATGATGTTCTTCCTCAGTGTTTGTCTCGTTCTCCAGAACTAACATCTAAACATTCTTACATCAAGAGACATTTACTGGAGAAGCGACATAAATGAAGATATTAAGCCAAAAATGTGTTAAAATTAAGTGAGTTTGTGCTTAAAACCAGAACAAATATCTGCCAATGGAGTCAGAATAATAATCTTAATTCAAAGTGAAAACAATATAATTTTTCTGACCCCACTGGCAGAGATTTGTTCTGGTTTTAAACACAAAACTTAATTTTTCATTAATCAAGTCTTAATATCTTCAGTCATTGTTCTTCTCCAGTAAATGTGTCTTGATGTAAGAATGATTAGATATTAGTGCTGGAGAACGAGACAGAAACACTGAGGAAGAGCATCATTCTGTACAGTGTGAAATATGCACAAAATTGAGATTCATTTTCTTCATGCTAAATATAGTTTATGTTTCTCTTGATCTGGGGTGAAATATGAGTGTTCTGGAGAGATTCACCGAGTAAAGAGGATAAATCTACAGTCTGACCTGAGAGACCACTAACACACACTCATCTGTATATCACTCATCAATCATCATCAGGTCAGATTTATGGATCTGTCCGTGATATGATCAGATGAACGACAGACTGAACTACTTTCAGACGCACTGATGGAGTCTCACAGCCAACTAAAGAGAGAGCGTTCGAAACACAGCAACATCTCAATGAGGAGGTTCTCTCAAGGTTCTTCCAAGAACGTTAATACAATGTTTGTTCATTTCAAAGTATTGTGGTCTTTAATAATGTTCTCAAATCGTTAGCATTATAACATTATCTATACGTCGTTCATGGAGCGCTTTAGTTCGTCTAATGTCTTTAAACGTTCCCATAATATTTGCAAAATAATAAAATGGAATGTTTCACATAAGCAAGAAAAAACGTTTAAAAAACCCAACTTTTAAACTAATGCTGGGCAACTAATCGCAATTAATCACATCCAAAATAAAAGTTTGTGTGTGTATAATTAATGTAACACTTTATTTCGATAGTCCACTTTAGACATTATACTAACTATAAGTAACTTTGAGACTACAGCATTAGTAGAGTATTAGTATAATAATAATAATAATCCCATAATGTTAGCAAATGAAATGTTCCCTTAACATGTGTAAAACAAACTAAAAACTGGACATTCTGAGAACATTCAGAAATAACTTTATGGGAATGTTAGTAAAATGTTCATATATTTCATATACATATATATTTTATTAATTATATTGTATTGTCTTATTGTTATGTTGTTATTGTGCAGCACATTGGCCAATTAATAATGTTATATAAATAAAAGTAACATTGACATCGTCATCAGGGCTCATGATGAAGAAAAGCAGCATTTCACAGCAAATACTGAACATTAATATAAAGATACTCGTCGAATACTGAACACCAATATAAAGATACTCGTCAAATACTGAACATTAATATAAAGATACTCGTCGAATACTGAACATCAATATAAAGATACTCGTCAAATACTGAACATTAATATATAGATACTCGTCGAATACTGAACATTAATATAAAGATACTCGTCGAATACTGAACATCAATATAAAGATACTCGTCGAATACTGAACATTAATATAAAGATACTCGTCTAATACTGAACATTAATATAAAGATACTCGTCGAATACTGAACATTAATATAAAGATACTCGTCAAATACTGAACATTAATATAAAGATACTCGTCGAATACTGAACATTAATATAAAGATACTCGTCGAATACTGAACATTAATATAAAGATACTCGTCGAATACTGAACATTAATATAAAGATACTCGTCGAATACTGAACATTAATATAAAGATACTCGTCGAATACTGAACATCAATATAAAGATACTCTACTGAACATCAATATAAAGATACTCGTCGAATACTGAACATCAATATAAAGATACTCGTCGAATACTGAACATCAATATAAAGATACTCGTCGAATACTGAACATCAATATAAAGATACTCGTCGAATACTGAACATTAATATAAAGATACTCGTCGAATACTGAACATCAATATAAAGATACTCGTCAAATACTGAACATTAATATAAAGATACTCGTCAAATACTGAACATTAATATAAAGATACTCGTCGAATACTGAACATTATATAAAGATACTCGTCAAATACTGAACATTAATATAAAGATACTCGTCGAATACTGAACATCAATATAAAGATACTCGTCGAATACTGAACATCAATATAAAGATACTCGTCAAATACTGAACATTAATATAAAGATACTCGTCGAATACTGAACATTAATATAAAGATACTCGTCGAATACTGAACATCAATATAAAGATACTCGTCAAATACTGAACATTAATATAAAGATACTCGTCGAATACTGAACATTAATATAAAGATACTCGTCGAATACTGAACATTAATATAAAGATACTCGTCGAATACTGAACATTAATATAAAGATACTTGTCGAATACTGAACATTAATATAAAGATACTCGTCGAATACTGAACATCAATATAAAGATACTCGTCGAATACTGAACATCAATATAAAGATACTCGTCGAATACTGAACATTAATATAAAGATACTCGTCGAATACTGAACATTAATATAAAGATACTCGTCGAATACTGAACATTAATATAAAGATACTCGTCGAATACTGAACATTAATATAAAGATACTCGTCGAATACTGAACATTAATATAAAGATACTCGTCGAATACTGAACATTAATATAAAGATACTCGTCGAATACTGAACATTAATATAAAGATACTCGTCGAATACTGAACATTAATATAAAGATACTCGTCGAATACTGAACATCAATATAAAGATACTCGTCGAATACTGAACATCAATATAAAGATACTCGTCGAATACTGAACATTAATATAAAGATACTCGTCGAATACTGAACATTAATATAAAGATACTCGTCGAATACTGAACATTAATATAAAGATACTCGTCGAATACTGAACATTAATATAAAGATACTCGTCGAATACTGAACATTAATATAAAGATACTCGTCGAATACTGAACATTAATATAAAGATACTCGTCGAATACTGAACATTAATATAAAGATACTCGTCGAATACTGAACATTAATATAAAGATACTCGTCGAATACTGAACATTAATATAAAGATACTCGTCGAATACTGAACATCAATATAAAGATACTCGTCGAATACTGAACATCAATATAAAGATACTCGTCGAATACTGAACATTAATATAAAGATACTCGTCGAATAGTGAACATTAATATAAAGATACTCGTCGAATACTGAACATTAATATAAAGATACTCGTCTAATACTGAACATTAATATAAAGATACTTGTCGAATACTGAACATTAATATAAAGATACTCGTCGAATACTGAACATCAATATAAAGATACTCGTCGAATACTGAACATCAATATAAAGATACTCGTCGAATACTGAACATCAATATAAAGATACTCGTCGAATACTGAACATTAATATAAAGATACTCGTCGAATACTGAACATCAATATAAAGATACTCGTCGAATACTGAACATCAATATAAAGATACTCGTCAAATACTGAACATTAATATAAAGATACTCGTCGAATACTGAACATTAATATAAAGATACTCGTCGAATACTGAACATTAATATAAAGATACTTGTCGAATACTGAACATCAATATAAAGATACTCGTCGAATACTGAACATCAATATAAAGATACTCTACTGAACATCAATATAAAGATACTCGTCGAATACTGAACATCAATATAAAGATACTCGTCGAATACTGAACATCAATATAAAGATACTCGTTGAATACTGAACATCAATATAAAGATACTCGTCGAATACTGAACATCAATATAAAGATACTCGTCGAATACTGAACATTAATATAAAGATACTCGTCGAATACTGAACATCAATATAAAGATACTCGTCGAATACTGAACATCAATATAAAGATACTCGTCGAATACTGAACATTAATATAAAGATACTCGTCGAATACTGAACATCAATATAAAGATACTCGTCGAATACTGAACATTAATATAAAGATACTCGTCGAATACTGAACATTAATATAAAGATACTCGTCGAATACTGAACATTAATATAAAAATACTCGTCGAATACTGAACATTAATATAAAGATACTCGTCGAATACTGAACATTAATATAAAGATACTCGTCGAATACTGAACATTAATATAAAGATACTCGTCGAATACTGAACATTAATATAAAGATACTCGTCGAATACTGAACATCAATATAAAGATACTCGTCGAATACTGAACATCAATATAAAGATACTCGTCGAATACTGAACATCAATATAAAGATACTCGTCGAATACTGAACATCAATATAAAGATACTCGTCGAATACTGAACATCAATATAAAGATACTCGTCGAATACTGAACATCAATATAAAGATACTCGTCGAATACTGAACATCAATATAAAGATACTCGTCGAATACTGAACATCAATATAAAGATACTCGTCGAATACTGAACATCAATATAAAGATACTCGTCAAATACTGAACATCAATATAAAGATACTCGTCGAATACTGAACATCAATATAAAGATACTCGTCGAATACTGAACATCAATATAAAGATACTCGTCGAATACTGAACATCAATATAAAGATACTCGTCGAATACTGAACATTAATATAAAGATACTCGTCGAATACTGAACATTAATATAAAGATACTCGTCGAATACTGAACCTTAATATAAAGATACTCGTCGAATACTGAACATCAATATAAAGATACTCGTCGAATACTGAACATCAATATAAAGATACTCGTCGAATACTGAACATCAATATAAAGATACTCGTCGAATACTGAACATCAATATAAAGATACTCGTCGAATACTGAACATCAATATAAAGATACTCGTCGAATACTGAACATTAATATAAAGATACTCGTCGAATACTGAACATTAATATAAAGATACTCGTCGAATACTGAACATTAATATAAAGATACTCGTCGAATACTGAACATTAATATAAAGATACTCGTCGAATACTGAACATTAATATAAAGATACTCGTCGAATACTGAACATTAATATAAAGATACTCGTCGAATACTGAACATTAATATAAAGATACTCGTCGAATACTGAACATTAATATAAAGATACTCGTCGAATACTGAACATTAATATAAAGATACTCGTCGAATACTGAACATTAATATAAAGATACTCGTCGAAATCTGAACATTAATATAAAGATACTCGTCGAATACTGAACATTAATATAAAGATACTCGTCGAATACTGAACATCAATATAAAGATACTCGTCGAATACTGAACATTAATATAAAGATACTCGTCGAATACTGAACATCAATATAAAGATACTCGTCGAATACTGAACATCAATATAAAGATACTCGTCGAATACTGAACATTAATATAAAGATACTCGTCGAATACTGAACATTAATATAAAGATACTCGTCGAATACTGAACATTAATATAAAGATACTCGTCGAATACTGAACATTAATATAAAGATACTCGTCGAATACTGAACATCAATATAAAGATACTCGTCGAATACTGAACATTAATATAAAGATACTCGTCGAATACTGTTATTCTCCTGAGATGTTTGTCCAGTCGTGACTGAAGGTTTTTGATCATATATACGGGAACAGGACTATAATCACACTGTCTAAAACGACATAAAATGTCTCAAAGTTATGAACAAACGTTCTTCCAGAGACATTAAACGCTCGTTCAGAGTTATCTGGTCTTTAATGTTTTTAAAATGTTTCAGAGAACATTCAAAAGTAATGTTCCCATAATGTAATGTTCCCGTAACATTTTAAAAACTGCTGGACATTCTGAGAACATTCAGAAATAACTTTATGCGAACATTAGTATAATATTTTATATATATATGTGTCATCTGGACTCTGGTTGAAGAAAAGCAGCGTCACAGTCGAGTCTCCTTCATCTATACAGCGCTGTAACAGTATAGAGTTTCACAGCAGCTTTACAGTGATAACAGGAGATTACAGTAACAGAGAGTGTTTACAGCAGCTCTAGAATAAAGTTAATACTGCAAATACCGAACATAAATATGACGACACAAGTGTAATATCTCTGAGATGTTTCTCCAGCCGTAACTGAAGGGTTGTGATCATATATACGGGAGCATGACTATAATCACACTGTAAACGATATGAAGCGTAACGCACCGGACATGGATCTGGTGACGGCGCTCTCGTAGAGAGGAACTCCTTCTCCCGCGTTATTGAAGGCCTTCAGAGAGATCACGTAATGAGAGCTGGGCTCTGAAACACACACACACACACAACATGACTTTACACCGGTACACCAGAGACTTCTGCAAAAGCACAAGCATTTAAAATGAGGCCAAGCAAAGCAAGACTGATGAAAACAGCGACAGCAACATCTGTGTTTGAGCGTGTCAGTGGCCGAGGCTTTGAGAGACGCTTTCATGACTGTGAAATCCCTGAAATCCCTGAACAAAGAAAAAGACGATGCTCTTTTTCCTCTTTCCATTAGTTTCTCCTTTTGCTTCTGGGCAGCCGGACCGAGTTCAATATCGCTGCCATGGCAACCTGTGGATTTCATGTGAAATATTGATAAGGACGTGGCCTTATTTTGCCCAGAATGAGGAGAGGTAAAAGGAGATTTTAGCGTTCAGAGGACAAAAGACGAGCGCAGGCGATGCTCAACACTGCACAATATGCTTTCTCACTCCGTGTTTCTGTCTAGTTTCCAGTCCAAATACACAAATATTCTTAAATCAAAATGCATTTACTAGATGAGTAAAATGCATACGATATTATGTCTTGTTTTCTGGGGGAATAAATCAAAATTAAGTGAGTTTTTGCTTAATACAAGCTAAATGATCAGCCAATGGGGTCAGAAAAATAATCTTGTTTCTGTTTGAATTAAGTGTATTTTTCTGACACCATTGGCAGATCATTGTACTTTTTTATAAGCAAAAACTCACTTAATTTTTATTTATTTCCCCAGAAAACAAGACATAATATCTCATGTCATTTCACTCATCTAGTAAACGCATCTTGATGTAAGACTGTTTGTATATTTGGACTGGAAACAAGACACAAACACTGAGTAAGAAAAGCATTTATTTGACACACACACACACAGCTTCACTGAACCTCGTAAACTCTCGGTAATCACAGAAAAATAGAATAAATAAAACATTAACGCATGAGAGCGCGTTTGATCTTGAACAAACTCTCATTAAGGATTCATGATCACTGAACTCGCCGCACCTTCTTATGAATATTAAAATCTGCGATTTGTCGTTGCGTCTTCTGTCATGCGACCGCAGATGAGTCGTCTTTAAATGAAACATTACATTCTTAGTAATCAATAAACAAACGGGAAGCCAATGTAAAATTAAACTTCATTTTGTTCACTTTTATAAACAATCACAGCGTTCACACACGTTCTTCCTCAGTGTTTCTGTTCTCCAGCTCAAACATCTAATCATTCTTACATCAAGACACATTTACTGGAGGAGAACAATGACTGAAGATATTAAGACTTGATTAATGAAAATGCATCAAAATGAAGTGAGTTTGTGCTTAAAATAAGAAATATGTGTCCGAAAAATAAACCGGTTTTCCCTTTGAATTAAGATTATTTTTCTGACTCTGTTGTTATTAGTTCTTGTTTTAAACACAAACTCGCTTAATTTTGATGCATTTTTCATTAATCAAGTCTTAATATCTTTGGCCATTAACTTTTAAATGCATAATTCTGCATTAGTATGAGGAGAGTCTCGCGTGAAAGAGCCGCGACTGCCACTTCTGCATTTCGGAAGGAGATGAAATGAAATGTGGAGATTTTGACGGACGAGATGATTGACAGGCCAGTTTACTGCGACAGAGAGCAGCCGTTAAAGATGCAGTTGTGTGATAGTTTTACTCTTCTGCTACACACTCAGGAGGATCTACTTTTTCTTCACAGAAAGAGTACAGACTTGTAGGGCGTAGTGTAAGTTGCGGATTGAGACTCAGCATGTTTTGGGTGGTGTGTAGATCATCTCTTCTTCTTTTGCTCTTTTCCCGCTGTGGCGGTTAGCAAACAGCGTTGCATTACCGCACTTCTGGATCGGCGTGTGGATCGCCTGTGTCGGACTTTATTCATCATCGGACTGTGACGCTCATACCGTGATGGTTCAGAGCGAATATATATATGTGTGTGTGTGTGTTCTCACTCACCGAGGTTCTCGATGGAGTAGTAGCGCTGTTTGCTGTCGACTCTGACGGTCTCCGCGTACGGGCTGCCGACGCCGTAGCCGATGATGTAGCCGCGCACGAGGATGTTGGGGTTCAGCGGGGGGGTCCAGCTCATGATGATGCTGTTGGGCAGCGGACGCACGTGCAGAGAGCTCGGCTGGTTCGGGACCTGCGTCTCTACATCACACACAACAGGGGACACTAACATTAGAGGGATGGAGGGAGGGATGGAGGGATGGATGGATGGATGGATGATGGATGGATGGATGATGGATGATGGATGGATAGATGGATGGATAGATGAATTGATGATAGATGGATGGATGGATAGACAAATGGATGATAGATGGATGGATGGATGGATGATAGACAAATGGATGATAGATGGATGGATGGATGGATGGATGGATGGATGGATTGACAAATGGATGATAGATGGATGGATGGATGGATGATAGATGAATGGATGATAGATGGATGGATAGATGGATAGATGAATTGATGATAGATGGATAATAGATGGATGGATAGATGGATGATAGATGGATGGATAGATGGATGGATGGATAGATGGATGGATAGATGGATAGATGAATTGATGATAGATGGATGATAGATGGATGGATAGATGGATGATAGATGGATGGACAGATGGATGGATGGATGGATGGACGAATGGATGATAGATGGATAGATGGATGGATGATAGATGGATGGATAGACAAATGGATGATGGATGGATGGATAGATGGATGGATAGATGGATAGACAAATGGATGATAGATGGATGATAGATGGATGGATAGATGGATGATAGATGGATGGATAGACAAATGGATGATGGATGGATGGATGGACGAATGGATGATAGATGGATGGATGGATGGATGATAGATGGATGGATAGACAAATGGATGATGGATGGATGGATGGATGGATAGACAAATTGATGATAGATGGATGGATGGATGGACGAATGGATGATAGATGGATGGATAGATGGATGATAGATGGATGGATAGATGGATGATAGATGGATGATAGATGGATGGATAGATGGATGATAGATGGATGGATAGATGGATGATAGATGGATGGATAGATGGATAGATGAATTGATGATAGATGGATGATAGATGGATGGATAGATGGATGATAGATGGATGGATAGATGGATGATAGATGGATGATAGATGGATGGATAGATGGATGATAGATGGATGGATAGATGGATGGATAGACAAATGGATGATGGATGGACGGATGGATGGACGAATGGATGATAGATAGATAGATAGATAGATAGATAGATAGATAGATAGATAGATAGATAGATAGATAGACAGATAGATAGATAGATAGATTGATTTACGGCTCTGTTTCTATTCTGGTAGTTTCTGCTTTGTAAATCATTTTCTTCAGCGTTTATTTCTCCCGGTGTGTGTGTGTGTGTGTGTGTGTGTGTGTGTGTGTGTGTGTGTGTGTGTGTGTGTGTGTGTTCTCCCACATCAAGCCTCGCTCACGTATCTCTCTCTCCCTCAGGCTGTTACTGGGAGCCACAGAGAGTCTCTGATTAATGAGTCTCAAACTGGAGTGAAGCTCGACTGGGTCCTGATCAAACCTGAACCACACGCGTGATCCGCGGAGGAACACACTCGCTCAAAGCTGGCATTCTCACGCGGAACGACGTCTTCAAAGCGCTGCGTTACAACAGACGACTCCGGCGCTCTGCTCTGCTCAAAGATGCTGTAAATGTCAAATCATCTTCATCTATTACAAGCCGAATGATGTGCTTTTACCTTTTTATATTCTCCGCCGTTTCAGCCGAAACTCAGCCGAACTGAAGCCAGACGTGACGATTCTCTGCTTAAACCGAGGTATTATCATCACATGATCAAACTTTGCTCACTACACACACTTCAGCTCACTGAAACAGCCTCTCCTGAGGCCACGTCTCAATCCACACACTGGGTCCACAGGAACACACTCTCTAGGGAACCAGACACTTCTAGGCCGCTTACATGAACTCATGCTGGAGCGTTTCCTCGCAGAGAAAACAAAAAGTTGAAATTATGACTAAGACCATTTCTTCTTAATTTCCTCTTTCTATCCACTTATGTCATAATTTTGACTTTTTAACTTTCAAACTTATGAGTTAGTATGTAATAATTTATTTTTTTATTTTATTATTACTGTCATATTAAGTACATTTGTGACATTTTATCTTACAATTTCAGATTTTATATCATAATTTCAACTTTTTATCTCATAATTATGACTTAGTATGTCAAACTTTTGACTTTATCTCACAACTTTAACTTTATATCTCATAATTCTGACTTAGTGTCACACTTTCAACTTTTTATCTCATAATTATGACAGTGTGTCATAAAGGTTTCAAAGCTTCACGAAGCAGTGTTTCCAAAGCGCCCATCGCTACTTACCGGTTTAAGCTGCCCTAAAGTGTGCTGCATTGTGCGTCTGCATATTCATATTCATATTCATATTCATATTCACCGTCCAGGTCGTTCTCTGGCGTCTCGGCCGTGTGCCACTCGCTGCTGGGACTCGTGCCATATCTCAAACTTTCCACTTTTTACTCATAATTATGACTTAGTATGTCAAAATTTTGAAAACGTATCTCATAATTGTAAACTTTTATCTCATAATTTCAACTTATTATCCCATAATTATGACAGCATCATAAGTTTGACTTTTTATCTCACACTTTCAACTTTTTATCTCATAATTTTGACAGCGTGTCATAAAGGTTTCAAAGCTTCACGAAGCAGTGTTTCCAAAGCGCCCATCGCTACTTACTAATACTGAACCCCTTAAAACCCCTCAAAACACACCGACCGGTTTAAGCTGCCCTAAATTGTGCTGCATTGTGGGTCTGCATATTCATATTCATATTCATATTCACCGTCCAGGTCGTTCTCTGGGGTCTCGGCTGTGTGCCACTCGCTGCTGGGACCCGTGCCATTCACCGTCATCGCTGCCACTTGGAAGCTGTACTGGCTGCCTTTCTCCAAGCCTGTCACACAGTAAACAAAGAGCGGGAGTCAGGAAAAGAAAATAAGGTGTGTGTGTGTGTGATTATTATTTGCGATTCTAATTAGTAAACAGCAATCAGCGAAGGCGGCGAGGTAAACAAGGTCTCCAAACCTCATCTAAACAGATCAGGATGCATTTCCATCATGTGTAAAGATAAAAAAAACGCAATTATGATAGTAGGGCGCTGTCATCCCTGAATGCCCCGGAGTGTCGGGAATTAGCATAACACACTCCAACGGCACTGTGAAACCAATCCCTTCTGAAATAGCAACTTAGCGAGATATCCATCAAGGGAATAATGGAAATGAATATGATTTTCCAATAAATTCAGAAATCCTATTCAAACAAACACACATCTGCGCTTCCCAAAGTCCCGGAGGACGACAGATCCGGCGTGATGTGATGCATCGTGTGGCGACTTCTTAAACACACAGAATGAGGACTGGAAACACCGGCTGCGTTCACATGCACAGCTTCTGCTTCAGCCGCACTGAACTCACGCCGATTGATGAATCTGATGTAGTGTTCGCATGAGCGCTGAACATGTGATCGGGTCGATGTGTGTGTTTATACGTCACACGCTTGACATGCGCTCACTGCACGAATATACAGAGTTTCCTGATGTCTGCGCATAATAACCATTCTCATACAGTTCTTTATTTGTTTTAAACAGCAGACTTAATATTTATCCATTTCTGGTCAATTAGGAGATGAACCATCATTACGCTATTTCTACATCATTACGCTATTTCTACATCATTACGCTATTTCTACATCATTACGCTATTTCTACATCATTACGCTATTTCTACATCATTACGCTATTTCTACATCATTACGCTATTTCTACATCATTACGCTATTTCTACATCATTACGCTATTTCTACATCATTACGCTATTTCTACATCATTACGCTATTTCTACATCATTACGCTATTTCTACATCATTACGCTATTTCTACATCATTATGCTATTTCTACATCATTACGCTATTTCTACATCATTACGCTATTTCTACATCATTACGCTATTTCTACATCATTACGCTATTTCTACATTATTACGCTATTTCTACATCATTACGCTATTTCTACATCATTACGCTATTTCTACATCATTACGCTATTTCTACATCATTACGCTATTTCTACATCATTACGCTATTTCTACATCATTATGCTATTTCTACATCATTACGCTATTTCTACGTCATTACGCTATTTCTACATCATTACGCTATTTCTACGTCATTACGCTATTTCTACGTCATTACGCTATTTCTACATCATTACGCTATTTCTACGTCATTACGCTATTTCTACGTCATTACGCTATTTCTACATTACGCTATTTCTACATTACGCTATTTCTACATCATTAAGCTATTTCTACGTCATTACGCTATTTCTACATCATTACGCTATTTCTACATCATTACGCTATTTCTACTTCATTGCGCTATTTCTACATCATTACGCTATTTCTACATCATTAAGCTATTTCTACATCATTACGCTATTTCTTCATCATTAAGCTATTTCTACATCATTATGCTATTTCTACATCATTACGCTATTTCTACATCATTACGCTATTTCTACATCATTACGCTATTTCTACATCATTACGCTATTTCTACGTCATTACGCTATTTCTACGTCATTACGCTATTTCTACATCATTACGCTATTTCTACGTCATTACGCTATTTCTACGTCATTACGCTATTTCTACATCATTACGCTATTTCTACATCATTAAGCTATTTCTACGTCATTACGCTATTTCTACATCATTAAGCTATTTCTACATCATTACGCTATTTCTACATCATTAAGCTATTTCTACATCATTACGCTATTTCTACATCATTACGCTATTTCTACATCATTAAGCTATTTCTACGTCATTACGCTATTTCTACATCATTACGCTATTTCTACATCATTACTCTATTTCTACTTCATTGCGCTATTTCTACATCATTAAGCTATTTCTACGTCATTACGCTATTTCTACATCATTACGCTATTTCTACGTCATTACGCTATTTCTACATCATTACGCTATTTCTACATCATTACGCTATTTCTACTTCATTGCACTATTTCTACATCATTAAGCTATTTCTACGTCATTACGCTATTTCTACATCATTACGCTATTTCTACGTCATTACGCTATTTCTACATCATTACGCTATTTCTACATCATTAAGCTATTTCTACGTCATTACGCTATTTCTACATCATTACGCTATTTCTACATCATTAAGCTATTTCTACGTCATTACGCTATTTCTACATCATTACGCTATTTCTACATCATTACGCTATTTCTACTTCATTGCGCTATTTCTACATCATTACGCTATTGCTACGTCATTACGCTATTTCTACATCATTAAGCTATTTCTACATTATTACGCTATTTCTACATCATTACGCTATTTCTACATCATTACGCTATTTCTACTTCATTGCGCTATTTCTACATCATTAAGCTATTTCTACATCATTACGCTATTTCTACATCATTAAGCTATTTCTACATCATTACGCTATTTCTACATCATTACGCTATTTCTACATCATTAAGCTATTTCTACGTCATTACGCTATTTCTACATCATTACGCTATTTCTACATCATTACTCTATTTCTACTTCATTGCGCTATTTCTACATCATTAAGCTATTTCTACGTCATTACGCTATTTCTACATCATTACGCTATTTCTACGTCATTACGCTATTTCTACATCATTACGCTATTTCTACATCATTACGCTATTTCTACTTCATTGCACTATTTCTACATCATTAAGCTATTTCTACGTCATTACGCTATTTCTACATCATTACGCTATTTCTACGTCATTACGCTATTTCTACATCATTACGCTATTTCTACATCATTACGCTATTTCTACGTCATTACGCTATTTCTACATCATTACGCTATTTCTACATCATTAAGCTATTTCTACGTCATTACGCTATTTCTACATCATTACGCTATTTCTACATCATTACGCTATTTCTACTTCATTGCGCTATTTCTACATCATTACGCTATTGCTACGTCATTACGCTATTTCTACATCATTAAGCTATTTCTACATTATTACGCTATTTCTACATCATTACGCTATTTCTACATCATTACGCTATCATTACGCTATTTCTACTTCATTGCGCTATTTCTACATCATTAAGCTATTTCTACGTCATTACGCTATTTCTACATCATTACGCTATTTCTACATCATTACGCTATTTCTACATCATTATGCTATTTCTACATCATTATGCTATTTCTACATCATTACGCTATTTCTACATCATTACGCTATTTCTACATCATTACGCTATTTCTACATTATTACGCTATTTCTACATCATTACGCTATTTCTACATCATTATGCTATTTCTACATCATTACGCTATTCATACATCATTACGCTATTTCTACATCATTATGCTATTTCTACATCATTACGCTATTTCTACATCATTACGCTATTTCTACATCATTACGCTATTTCTACATCATTACGCTATTTCTACATCATTACGCTATTTCTACGTCATTACGCTATTTCTACATCATTACGCTATTTCTACATCATTACGCTATTTCTACATCATTACGCTATTTCTACATCATTACGCTATTTCTACATTATTACGCTATTTCTACATCATTACGCTATTTCTACATCATTACGCTATTTCTACATCATTACGCTATTTCTACGTCATTACGCTATTTCTACGTCATTACGCTATTTCTACGTCATTACGCTATTTCTACGTCATTACGCTATTTCTACATCATTACGCTATTTCTACATCATTACGCTATTTCTACATCATTACGCTATTTCTACATCATTACGCTATTTCTACATCATTAAGCTATTTCTACATCATTAAGCTATTTCTACGTCATTACGCTATTTCTACATCATTAAGCTATTTCTACATCATTACGCTATTTCTACATCATTAAGCTATTTCTACATCATTACGCTATTTCTACATCATTATGCTATTTCTACATCATTACGCTATTTCTACATCATTACGCTATTTCTACATTATTACGCTATTTCTACATCATTACGCTATTTCTACATCATTACGCTATTTCTACATCATTATGCTATTTCTACATCATTACGCTATTTCTACATTATTACGCTATTTCTACATCATTACGCTATTTCTACATTATTACGCTATTTCTACATCATTACGCTATTTCTACATTATTAAGCTATTTCTACATCATTACGCTATTTCTACATCATTACGCTATTTCTACATCATTACGCTATTTCTACATTATTACGCTATTTCTACATCATTACGCTATTTCTACATCATTACGCTATTTCTACATCATTACGCTATTTCTACATTATTACGCTATTTCTACATCATTACGCTATTTCTACATCATTACGCTATTTCTACATCATTACGCTATTTCTACATCATTATGCTATTTCTACATCATTACGCTATTTCTACATCATTATGCTATTTCTACATCATTACGCTATTTCTACATCATTACGCTATTTCTACATCATTACGCTATTTCTACATTATTACGCTATTTCTACATCATTACGCTATTTCTACATCATTACGCTATTTCTACATCATTACGCTATTTCTACATTATTACGCTATTTCTACATCATTACGCTATTTCTACATCATTACGCTATTTCTACATCATTACGCTATTTCTACATCATTATGCTATTTCTACATCATTACGCTATTTCTACATCATTACGCTATTTCTACATCATTACGCTATTTCTACATCATTATGCTATTTCTACATCATTACGCTATTTCTACATCATTACGCTATTTCTACATCATTACGCTATTTCTACATCATTATGCTATTTCTACATCATTACGCTATTTCTACATCATTACGCTATTTCTACGTCATTACGCTATTTCTACGTCATTGCACATGCGCAGTGCTTTCAGTTTCGGTTTTCAATCCGATCAAGTGCTTACATGTTCTCTCGATAGGATTAGAAAAGGAATAAACCACTCCTTTCACTCCGATCGATATTTCATTCGGATCGAGCTCGATCGGGTCGATTAAGCGTTTACATGAAGGCTAACATGAGTCGTCAGTCCCCTTACTAACGGATTATTTGGTTGCATGTAAACGCAGCAAATGTGAGAAACAAGGGAATCTGGCCGCTCAGAAGAGACGAGGGAATGTAAAGATCGCGGGTCGTGTTGAGACGGGCTCACCGGTGAAGAGGAACCACAGGTTGTTGGGTTCGATGGCCTCCTGTTCCCCACGCCGGCCTGTTTTCCGGTGCCGGATCTTGTATCCGGTGATGAAGCCGTTCTGCATGTTAGCGTTCGGCGGCTGCCAGCTCACCTTGATGCTCTGAAACATTCACACACAACACACACGTCTCATTTATTGGAGCAAAAATACTGTAAAAATTGTGAAATATTATTAGAATCTAAAATAACTGTTGAATAAACAGTAAAGTGTAATTTATTCCTGTGTATTTCCAGCATCATTACTCCAGTCTTCAGTGTCACATGATCCTTCAGAAATCACTCTAATATGAGGATCTGATGATCAAGACACATTTATGATTATTATCAGTGTTTAAAAACAGTTCATATTTTTGTGCAATCCGTCATACATTTTATTTCTCAGGATTCTTTGATGAATAGAAAGTTCAAAAGAACAGCATTTATTTGAAATGTAATCTTTTGTAACATTATAAATGTCTGTACTGTCACTTTTGATCAATTAAATGCGTCCTTGAATAAAAGTATTAAATTCTTCAAAATAAATCTAACTGACCACAAGCTAGTGTAAATACACCCATATATAATATAATATAAATATATAAAATAATTAGAATATTATAAAAGTTGTGTTTTTTTGCATCCTTGATTAATAAAGTATATAAAAAATACTGAGTCCAAATTTTTGAACAGTATAATATATAAAAAGGAAACTATGTTGCTTATTATTATTTTTCAGACAAACATGTTTTGTAGAATTTATACAAATATTACACCTTTTCTTGGTGATGATTACATGATTTTTGTATACATTTCGTTCATGCACAACATTTTTTTATATATTTAATTTTAATTTATATATATATAAAATATATATATATATATATATATTATATAAAAATGATACATTATAATACAGAGCAGAATATGATTGGAACTGGCTCTTCACACCCATCTATGTTCTGCATGGATCTTTATCATTAATTATGCAAGAAAAGGCATTTATTATTGTGTAAAGCAGAGGAATGAATGACTGGGTGTGACGGGGTGTTTAGTCGCCGCGGCTGAAAGATCATGTGAGCTCGACCTCTGCTAGCGCTACAAACCCGAGTCAACAGAACCCGTCCTCAGACTCATTACCCTTCACACACACACACACACACACACGCGCGTCTGCGCAGGAATGCCATCATATGCTCGTCTGCAGCCCTGCCATCTGCGCCCGTTAACATGCAAATCAACCAATTAACATTCACACCACAACACTGCCAACCGCAACACCCGCACCTCACGCTAATGCTAACTCTCGCCAATCCTGCGACAGAACCGGCTGAAGCCATTAGCATTTGTTGGCACTTCTTCCTGTTTGTGTGTGTGTGTGTGTGTGAGTGTGTGTTAATGGCAGTAGTTGAGGATTGGTATTTTGGCCCCGTCATTGAGTTAATTATCCCGTGTAGAACAGGAGAAGCAACTCAGAGCAATGTGTTGCTGTGCAGATCTGTGTGTGTGTGTGTGTGTGTGTGTGTGTGTGTGGTGTGTGTGTGTGTGTGTGTGTGTGTGAGAGTGTGTGTGTGTGTGTGTCTGTGTGTGAGTGTGTGTGTGTGTGTGGGAGTGAGAGAGTGTGGGAGTGTGTGTGTGAGAGAGTGTGTGTGTGTGTGTGTGTGGGAGTGTGTGT
>JARWKJ010000004.1:306743-359243 GCA_029959095.1 Rhinichthys osculus
CCTCAGTCTCTGTGTGATCAGACCCTGTGTCTCTCCCTCAGTCTCTGTGTGATCAGACCCTGTGTCTCTCCCTCAGTCTTTGTGTGATCAGACCCTGTGTCTCTCCCTCAGTCTCTGTGTGATCAGACCCTGTGTCTCTCCCTCAGTCTCTGTGTGATCAGACCCTGTGTCTCTCCCTCAGTCTCTGTGTGATCAGACCCTGTGTCTCTTCCTCAGTCTCTGTGTGATCAGACCCTGTGTCTCTCCCTCAGTCTCTGTGTGATCAGACCCTGTGTCTCTCCCTCAGTCTCTGTGTGATCAGACCCTGTGTCTCTCCCTCAGTCTCTGTGTGATCAGGCCCTGTCTCTCTCCCTCAGTCTCTGTGTGATCAGGCCCTGTGTCTCTCCCTCAGTCTCTGTGTGATCAGGCCCTGTGTCTCTCCCTCAGTCTCTGTGTAATCAGACCCTGTGTCTCTCCCTCAGTCTCTGTGTGATCAGACCCTGTGTCTCTCCCTCAGTCTCTGTGTGATCAGGCCCTGTGTCTCTCCCTCAGTCTCTGTGTAATCAGACCCTGTGTCTCTCCCTCAGTCTCTGTGTGATCAGGCCCTGTGTCTCTCCCTCAGTCTCTGTGTGATCAGACCCTGTGTCTCTCCCTCAGTCTCTGTGTAATCAGACCCTGTGTCTCTCCCTCAGTCTCTGTGTGATCAGGCCCTGTGTCTCTCCCTCAGTCTCTGTGTGATCAGACCCTGTGTCTCTCCCTCAGTCTCTGTGTGATCAGACCCTGTGTCTCTCCCTCAGTCTCTGTGTAATCAGACCCTGTGTCTCTCCCTCAGTCTCTGTGTAATCAGACCCTGTGTCTCTCCCTCAGTCTCTGTGTGATCAGGCCCTGTGTCTCTCCCTCAGTCTCTGTGTGATCAGGCCCTGTGTCTCTCCCTCAGTCTCTGTGTGTTCAGGCCCTGTGTCTCTCCCTCAGTCTCTGTGTGATCAGACCCTGTGTCTCTCCCTCAGTCTCTGTGTGATCAGACCCTGTGTCTCTCCCTCAGTCTCTGTGTAATCAGACCCTGTGTCTCTCCCTCAGTCTCTGTGTGATCAGACCCTGTGTCTCTCCCTCAGTCTCTGTGTGATCAGGCCCTGTGTCTCTCCCTCAGTCTCTGTGTGTTCAGGCCCTGTGTCTCTCCCTCAGTCTCTGTGTGATCAGACCCTGTGTCTCTCCCTCAGTCTCTGTGTAATCAGACCCTGTGTCTCTCCCTCAGTCTCTGTGTAATCAGACCCTGTGTCTCTCCCTCAGTCTCTGTGTGATCAGACCCTGTGTCTCTCCCTCAGTCTCTGTGTGATCAGGCCCTGTGTCTCTCCCTCAGTCTCTGTGTGATCAGGCCCTGTCTCTCTCCCTCAGTCTCTGTGTGATCAGACCCTGTGTCTCTCCCTCAGTCTCTGTGTAATCAGACCCTGTGTCTCTCCCTCAGTCTCTGTGTGATCAGGCCCTGTGTCTCTCTCCCTCAGTCTCTCTGTGATCAGACCCTGTGTCTCTCCCTCAGTCTCTGTGTGATCAGACCCTGTGTCTCTCCCTCAGTCTCTGTGTGATCAGGCCCTGTGTCTCTCCCTCAGTCTCTGTGTAATCAGACCCTGTGTCTCTCCCTCAGTCTCTGTGTGATCAGGCCCTGTGTCTCTCCCTCAGTCTCTGTGTGATCAGACCCTGTGTCTCTCCCTCAGTCTCTGTCTGATCAGACCCTGTGTCTCTCCCTCAGTCTCTGTGTGATCAGACCCTGTGTCTCTCCCTCAGTCTCTGTGTGATCAGACCCTGTGTCTCTCCCTCAGTCTCTGTGTGATCAGACCCTGTGTCTCTCCCTCAGTCTCTGTGTGATCAGACCCTGTGTCTCTCCATCAGTCTCTGTGTGATCAGACCCTGTGTCTCTCCCTCAGTCTCTGTGTGATCAGACCCTGTGTCTCTCCCTCAGTATCTGTGTGATCAGACCCTGTGTCTCTCCCTCAGTCTCTGTGTGATCAGACCCTGTGTCTCTCCCTCAGTCTCTGTGTGATCAGACCCTGTGTCTCTCCCTCAGTCTCTGTGAGATCAGACCCTGTGTCTCTCCCTCAGTCTTCCTCCGTTCTCCTTAATGCTCCGTGTGCTTTTCTCCTGGTTCCTGAGTTTTCTAATGAAATACCTTTATAATCGTTCTCCTTCGTGCTGTTTCCATTACCGCATTACGTAACAATAATGCAATGTCATATAATAAGATAAAATATAATACAATATAATATAATATAAAATAATGTAATATTTAACACACATGATGATATGATCAGGCATGTAATATCCTGTGTGTGCGCTGAAGCACGGAGAAGAAATGACATCCGCCCTGAAATTAAATCAGTGCACGTGTGTTTCTGCCCTCATGTCTTCATCATCATCATCATCATCATCTTTATCACCATCATCATCATCGTCATCATCACCATCATCATCATCTTCATGCGTTTCAAACAAACTGATTCAGTTCAAACTGACCCGACCTCTGACCTTTACAGCACAATCTTCTCATGAGTGGAAAAAATGTGTGATTTACTGCACTAGTGTTGCTTTATAAATAAAGACCTTTATAAATAAAGACATAAAGAGTTAATCACATGAAAACACACACACACACACACACACACACACACACACACACACACTCACTCACTCACACACACAAACAATGTGAATGAATAATGAATAAACTGCTGAACATTCTTCATAACCAAGCGGCAACATTCTAATCTGAAAAATGAAGCCTATCCGGAAGTGTGAAAAACTGCAATACATCGAAAATCCTCTAGGGGAGGTCCCAAAAGGGAGCAAATATCCATAGAGCCCATGTTAAAATGTCCGTTTCCACAGCATAAATTCATGTTTTACAGGTTGGTCCCATGGACTTTTATTGTATTTTTCGATAGGTTCCGAGTGCCTGACAACTGTGAGGGGGGTGAATTTTTTTCTAACTTGTTAGTTTAGATCATATTTAGATATAAAATGTATGACAAATAAGGGCGTGGTTAACTTTGATTGACAGCTGATAACGGGCTGCGCCGAGTGGAATTTCTGAAATCTGACGTCTCGGCCATGATCTGACACAACACATCACACCACCTCTGTATCCTTTCTGAACATTTGTATTGAAATATCGTACATAACATAGATTGCTCTGCTATAAACTGCACTAACCGACACTGTAGGACTAGGAGTACTTCGCTCCTTTTTTTCCGGTAAGTGACATTCCACTACTATATCACGTAGTTAGCACTATTTAGCATCAGTGTTTGTGGGTAGTGGCACTGCAACAGTTAGCATTAAATCGCCTCAGATAAGTTAGCGTCCGAGGTACTTTACCTGTGGCTATAACTGACGTTTGAATCACTGTAAATGCGTCTGCCAAATGAATAAATGACTGATCTGCAGCTAGTTGGTCGCATGTCAGAGGCGCCGGCACCATTGGATGCACAGTTGCCGCAGCACAGCCTATGAGCGAGCTGCAGCTGCAAATGCGTTTTACATAAAGGCTTCAGTAAATCGAGGAAAAGGAGTTTCAACATAAGAATGATACTGGCTGTGAAGAGTAGCCTAGTCTGCAGTCGATCCTGTAGCGGTACAGATAGCTGAGGCTCGGCTGAAGAGGCGTGTCCACCGGCCGGCTCACTCTCACACAAAGCCCGCCCTTTTACCCATATATGGATTGGTCAGAAGGTGGGCGGGGTTTGGATTTCCCAAGATTTTCAAAAGATGGCTCCGCCCATACCCCCCATAAACGGCCTCAAACCGTTCTTCAGAAAATCTATGGGTGACGTCACAGACGCTTTGTCCATATTTTTTAAAGTCTATGTTCATAACTCATGTGTGTTAAACTCAACTATGTGAAGCAGAGACGCTTCAGATTCATCAGTGTTTAGCAGCATAACTCTCACACACACTCACCCGTGAGTAGACGACCTCCAGCGAGATGTTCTGCGGCGGAGCGCTGGGCACTGCGGATACACACACACACACACACACACACACACAGAAATCATCATGAGACAGAGGTATTTAACTTCTTCAGTGCAGATCTGAGTCTGGATGATCTGGAACACAATCGATCAGAGAAACACACCAGTATCTCAGGCTCTGGAAGGTCAAAAGGTCACGAGGTCAAGAGGTCATCTTAGGCATTCAGACTAATAGATGATGAGCCTGAAGATAGCTGACGACTCTAGTGTTGTTTATCAATCATTCTAGTCGAGTCTCCTTCATTTCTACAGCGCTTTACCAGTTTAGAGTTTCACAGCAGCTTTACAGTGATAACAGGAGATTACAGTAACAGAGAGTGTTTAGGCTTTACAGCAGCTCTAGAATAAAGTTATTGTCCAGATAAAGTTAGTTTTGATTGATTCACTTCCGTTATAAAGATCATTAGTTATTAACTTAGCGGCCGCTAACACACACCGCTCTACAGAACACAGAAACTGTAGTGTGTTCCGGCCGTTCATTCACACACAGTGTTTGAGCTCGAGAACACACACTCTGAAACACACACTCTGAAACACACACTCTGAAACCGGTTCTGGTGCAAGCGGTGAAACATTTAGAAAAGCGCTTTCATCTCCGCTAATTATTATTAACAGTGTTTTATCAGTACAGAAGTAAAGGGAAGGATAGCATTCATATACTATTACATCATAAACTTTTGTGTTAATATTTTTAATTAGATTTAAAAAGAATATATATTTTAATTTTAGTTAAAGTTTTTGTTTTGTTACATGTTTTAAATTTTTTCATTTTATTAGTTTTTGTTTTTTAATATGTCTCTGTGTGTGTGTGCGTGATAATGTGTTTGTGTGAGTGTGTATGTGTGTGTGTGTGTGTGTGTGCATGTGTGTGTGTGTGTGTGTGTGTGTGTGTGTGAGTGAGTGAGTGTGTCAAAGAGAGTGTGTGTGAGTGAGTGTGTGTCTGTGTGTGTGTGTGTGTGTGAGTGAGTGTGTCAAAGAGAGTGTGTGTGAGTGAGTGTGTGTGTGTGTGTGTGTGTGTGTGAGTGCGTGTGTGTGTGTGTGTGCGTGTGTGTGTGTGTGTGTGAGTGAGTGAGTGAGTGTGTCAAAGAGAGTGTGTGTGAGTGAGTGTGTGTCTGTGTGTGTGTGTGTCCCACAATTTGATTAGTGTGCCACAAGGGCTCTTAATTAAGCAGGAATAGTGAAGCGACTCGTTTGAAGATTCTCTAATGGAAACTGACACACAATAAACCCAAAGCCTCTCATAGTCGAGCTGAAGTAATGCAAAGAGACACACACACACACACACACACACACACACACACACACACACACACACGGGTTAAACTGAGGACTGATTACTGAGACTTCTGGAGAAAATCACCCGAATGTGAGACCAGATTCAGAGATGGAGAATCAGGAGAGCAGTGCATGATGGGAATGGATCGTGAGAGTGGGAGGTCTGAGCTGAATGTTAAGATCTCTCTCTCTCTTCTCTCTTAAAGGGCCAGATTCACGTTTGTAACACTGCGAACGAGCACTGTTGGGGTTTAAACGACTGATGCTGATTTCAACACTTCTATGTGAATATACAGTAAAGTGTAATTTATTCCTGTGTATTTCCAGCATCATTACTCCAGTCTTCAGTGTCACATGATCCTTCAGAAATCACTCTAATATGAGGATCTGATGCTCAAGACACATTTATGATTATTATCAGTGTTGAAAACAGTTCATATTTTTGTGCAAACCGTCATACATTTTATTTCTCAGGATTCTTTGATGAATAGAAAGAAAGAAAGAACAGCATTTATTCGAAATATAATCTTTTGTAACATTTAATTAATATATATAAAGATAGTGCTGGGCAACGATTAATCGCATCTACAATAAAGTTTGTGTTTACATAATATATGTGTGTGTGTAGTGTGTATAATTATTTTGTATATATAAATACACACACATGCATGTATATATTTAAGAAGAATGTGTTATTTATACATCAAACATTTATATTTATATATAATATAAATTATGTATAAATATATATTCAGTATATACGGTACATGCAAATATTTCTTAAATACATACATGCATATGTGTGTGTATTTATATATAAAATAATTATACACACTACACACACACACATATATTATGTAAACACAAACTTTTATATTTTAGATGCGACTTATCGTTGCCAGCATTAAAATAAACATAACTCTTACTAACTTAAAAATTTTGAACAGTAATGTAATTTACTGTAATACAATATAATATAATATAATGTAATGTAATATACTGTAATATAATATAATGTAATATAATATAATGTAATACAATGCAATATAATGTAATGTAATATACTGTAATATAATGTAATATAAAATACTGTAATATAATGTAATATACTGTAATATAATGTAATGTAATATACTGTAATATAATGTAATATAAAATACTGTAATATAATGTAATATACTGTAATATAATATAATGTAATATACTGTAATATAATGTAATATAAAATACTGTAATATAATGTAATATACTGTAATATAATGTAATGTAATTTACTGTAATATAATATAATGTAATAATATAATATAATGTAATATACTGCAATATAATGTAATGTAATATACTGTAATATAATATAATGTAATATACTGTAATATAATGTAATATAAAATACTGTAATATAATGTAATATACTGTAATATAATATAATGTAATATACTGTAATATAATGTAATATAATATACTGTAATATAATGTAATATACTGTAATATAATATAATATACTGCAATATAATGTAATATACTGTAATATAATATAATGTAATATACTATAATATAATGTAATATAATATACTGTAATATAATATACTGTAATGTAATGTAATATACTGTAATATAATATAATATACTGTAATATAATATAATGTAATATACTGTAATATAATGTAATATTATATACTGTAATATAATGTAATATACTGTAATATAATATAATGTAATATACTGTAATATAATGTAATATAATATACTGTAATATAATGTAATATACTGTAATATAATATAATGTAATATACTGTAATATAATGTAATATAATATACTGTAATATAATATACTGTAATATAATATAATGTAATATACTGTAATATAATATAATGTAATATACTGTAATATAATATAATGTAATATACTGTAATATAATACAATATACTGTAATATAATATAATGTAATGTAATATACTGTAATATAATATAATATACGGTACTGTAATACAATGTAATATAATATAATGTAATGTAATATACTATAATATAATATACTGTAATATAATGTAATATATAATAATGTCCACATCTGAGTCTACAGAACGGCATCGCCGGCTCACACAGTTCCAGCTGGAGATTCTGATAAGATTGAATCTTTAAGAATTACTGCAAACATAATCCTGAGGTTAACTCATAAATCAATAGTGTGATGTTAGACGGCTAACGAGGACGACTACTGGGAAATACAGCGCGCTTTAGCATTCACAGCATTGAGCGGCCGGTGGAGCGGCTTGCTGTGTGTGTGTGTGTGTGTGTGTGTGTGTGTGCCTTCGGGCTGCAGAGAGAACAGAGGACGAGCATGCTCCAGTTTCAGCTCAGACACAGGTATCACCCTTCCAGACGCACAACGCTTCACGGAAACACCAAATATTGTGGAAGTAATATAATGCCAAATGTTTGTGAAACAAAAAAGCTTGTTGAATTGCACTACTTGGATAAAATATGCATCGCATTTTAATACATTGTATTTTTAGGGCTTGCATTTGTATGGGCTGAAATTCAACATGGTCGTATATTTAAGCTGTGAATATTTCAATTCAAAACCTTTCACACACATTTTCATTATCAAAAAGTCAATAATCAATATTCACCTTTCAGATTTCACTTACAAAATGTTAATTCTGCAGCCGATGGAGATTATGAATCTGTGATCTGCTGATATTCCTGCAGTTCCAGTTTACGGTTGTATTTTTTAAAACAGAATTAACATTTTGGAAATGAAATCTGAATGATGAATAATATGGATTATTTATTTTTTTATAAATAAAATGTGTGAAATGTTTTGAATTGAAATATTCACAGCGTAAATATGCGACCATGTTGAATTTCAGCCCTAAAAATACAATGCATTAAAATGCGAGCATGGGTTAACGCAGTGCATATTTTACCCAAGTAGTGCAACAAGCTTTTTTGTTTCCAAAACATAGGCATTATATTACCTCCATAAAATATTGTGTGTGTGTGTTTGGAAAGGGATCTAATTGAAGTTCAGGGAAGTTCCTGTAAATGTGTGATGTCAGACGAGCTCGTTTGAGTGACGCGGCGTGAAACGGATTGACGGCCAATCAGAGCCAGCATTAGTGTGTGATTAGCCGGATTGCTTATGTAAATATCTCCTGAACAGCGTGACGGACACACAGATGAATCCAGTCCTGCGCAACACTTTAGGCTTTCATTAAATATGCAGATAACTGTAATATGTGTTTTAGTGCAGTCGAGTTTCAAAACACATCGTTTCAAAGCAGCTTCACAGAAAATCATGATTTGCGCGAGTGTTGTGATGAAATCAAACGGTGCTTGAACTAAACTCTTGTCAGGGGGGTGAACACTTATGCAGTCAGTTAGCGCAAGTCTTTTATTCGTTTTTTCTCTGAAATGGGTCACTTTGGTTTGGCTTTTTTTATATATATACACTGTAAACCCGAATAAGTTGGCACAACTCAAAAAATTTAAGGCAATCAGTTGCCTCAAATTTTTTAAGTTAAGAAATTCAAAGTTTAAGTAAGCAGAACTGACATATTTTTATTTTGTATTTGTACATTTGAATTGTTCTTAACTTGAAATGTTTGAGTACACTAATTCATACATTTAACTTAAAATTTCATGTAATCTCAATGTGAACACTTTTATAAACTTAGCTAGCTTTAACAAGCTAGTTTGCTAACATACTATTTTGTTAACATCTTAACAATAGTATGCTATACAGTAACACTTGCAGCAATATAAAGATTTTATTTGCTCTCAAATCAAGCTCATGCACCACTTGTCACCATGATGGTAACTATCCTAAAACCAACATTAACAGAAATTCTTCTAAATTAGCATAACGAAACATTAATCATTACTAAATCACCCGCTTAACATTAATCTTGCACAAAAAAACATTGTATTACACTTAATTTTAGCATTTACTCTCCCTTTCGAGTGCCTTCAGCAAAGCATGCTGGGAAATATACATCCCAGCCGTTTCAGTTAAACTTAAGTTCGTCTAAATTAAAAGAAATCATTTCATAAAACTCAAATCAATGAAACAGTTCAGTTTACTTAAAATATATCCATTCTGTGAACTTGAAAGAAAAAGAAAGTGCTAAATACTCATAAAAGTTAATTTGACTGAACTAATTAGTTTAATTTAAGTTTTTCCTACTCAAACCAATTAAGTATTTTGAGCGTTAGGGTTTACAGTGTATATATACACACTGTATCGCTGAGACATGATATAAATACTCACGCAGTTGAGATGTGCAGTGGAAATATACATGTGCTGTAATGAAATCAAACAGTCCTGGTTCAGGGGGGTGAACACTTATGCAGTCAGTTAGCGCAAGTCTTTTATTCATTTATTTTTCTCTCTGAAATGTGTCAATTTGGTTTAACTTTTTTATATTTATACACTGTATCGCTGAGACATGATATAGTTTACATTTTTCAATGATATAACAAGATTTGTTATGAACCGTACAAACATAGATTGCACTGCATGTATCCGGATAGGGGGGTGAAAGTGAATGACTGACTCTGTGCAATATTATAGTTATATTTTGAGACAATATAAATAATCACGCGGTTGAGATTTGCACGAGTGCTGTAATGAAATCAAACGGTGCTTGAACTAAGTCCTGGTTCAGGGGGGTGAACACTTATGCAGGCAGTTAGCGCAAGTCTTTTATTTTCCTCTCTGAAATAGGTCAGTTTGGTTTGGCTTTTTTATATATTTATACACTATCGCTGAGACATGATGGTTTGGATTTGTCCTACCGTCGGAGAGAGTGGTGATGAGCGTGTCCTGGTCGGAGACGCCGGGACCGTGTCGGTTCACCGCCAGCACTCGTAGAGAATACTCCGTGAACTTCTTCAGTCCCTCCATTCTGTAGCTCTGACCGACAACCTCCACATTCTGCCGAGAGAAAGACCAACTCACGTCAGACAGAACGAGTATCGCAGGGTTTATTCAATGGTTTATTGGTGCACATCATTATTGTGTTAATAATGTTGAATGAGAATCAGTTCCTCTTGCAGCATCTCTTCTCTCCTCTGATGATGTGGGAGGGGCTATAACCTGTCACTCACATGAGCTCAGCCAATAGCAAACCACAACCATCCAATCAACTCCCCACAGACACAATCAAGCCCCGCCCACATTCGTTCGTGTTCCTGAAGCGTTTCACTCGATATACGCCACAATAGGGAAGAAAAGACCAGCGTCTCTTTGAGGTGGGAGGAGTTTATGCTAATGAGCCCTCGCTAAGCTCCGCCTTAGAAATATTACTAACTCCTAGCACACTGTAAAAACATTTTGTAAATAAAACAAAGTTTACTGGAGTAAATTCTACAAGAAAATACTGTTTCAGTTTCTCTAATTTATAAGCAATTTCTGAGAGAAAATTATTTAGAAAACAAATTCGGTGCCGTCGGCCATCAAGTGTTCGACTCTTTTCTAATGTGAGAATAAAACAGGTCAGATTTCTGTAATAATACTATTACAATAACCAGGTTTACCAATCAATCAAAAATCAATCAACCAACCAATCAACCAACCAATCAATCAATCAACCAATCAATTTTGTTTCAATCGTTCTTTTTTTGCACAGTTAGCCATATAAACCATATTCATACTAAACTGAATACAGCTTTATGCTGATTCTAATAAATTTGAATAAAAGCATTTTGAAAATATGATTATTGAAATAAATTTTTTAAAAAGCACGGTCAATAAAGTATGCCACAAAGTTTTTTTTTTTTTTTTTTGAGTGCAGAAATCTGACCGGTTTCATTTATGCATGACAGATAAATATGCATCACATTATGTAAATTACAAGTTTATTAGTTTAATAATAGTTAATGAGTAATTCAAACAGATGGACATTTTTTTATGCCAAAAAACCCCCATAAATCTTAAATTTAGGCCTAATTATTTTTTAGAGTCTCTGGAAGATCTGTGTGTTTGAGAGCAATCGCTGTAAAACGAAGCTTTTAAACAACACTTTCTTTAGAGGAAAAACAGCAGGTGTAAGATGCTTCGTAATGTCGCTCTTTATTCCAGCCATGTAAAAAGCAATATCTGATTAATCTGCAGCACTTTATCAGCTCAGTTCTGAAAGCCAATCCATTCCTATAGATGGTTCAGTGAAGCCTGTCGATTTGGCTGATGTTAAAACACTCACAGAGAGCAAGCTGTTACCGTAGTATTGGCTGGCAAGTGCATGTCTGTCCTGTCGTTCACCCTAAAGCTCATGAGCGTTTGACCTCGCTGAGAGAGAGCATCAGTCATGTCTTTAAAACACTGTAATGGTGACAGACTCCAGCAGAGATGATTGAGAACATCGTACAGTCAGGAGACCAACACAAGCGCTTTAGAGATCAGACCGGCTTTGCTGAGGGTTCATTATCAGAACGCAAAAATTTTACTTGCAAAAATAAAATCAACTGCATTTTAACATTTTCTGAAGAAAACGTGAGTGGTGTTTCAACATGCAAAAACTGGCCTTCGTGATGCTGAGCTGATGTGGGTGGTTGCTAGGATGTTGCCATGTGGTTGCCAAGGTGTTGCTAGGGAGTGGTTTTTCATTGTCTCTAGTGAAGTCTAGGGCTGCAGGATATATCAAAGTAAAATCTAAATCACGATATGGCTTTGTGTGATTGTCAAAAAGTGATTAAAAAATATATATACAATTTAATTATTTTTGTATTTTAATTACAATAATATTATTATTACAAAATACTTATGATTTTGTTTAATATTTTTATTAAATAATGATCATATAAATAAATACGATTGTGTTTCCATTCTGAAACCTGCAGCGCATATATTTTTACTTGCTGGCAACCTGACAAATTAAAAGCTCTATGGTTTACCATTTGAAAATGAAGAAATTAAAATCTAAATATTAGTATTGTAATTTTGCAGTAAAATAAAATATTATTATACTTTTTTTTTATACACTATAATAGTATTATTACAATAAATGTCTTATTTTTATTTAAAAATAATCACAATTAAATCCTTATTATTGTTATTATTATTGTATAGTCATATTGAATTTTAGATTTTTTTTATTGATATTTGAGATTTTTCTCAGTTCACTTTATGGTTACTAAAAAAAGAGATTTGAGCTGGAAAAAGCGGACCCAAGTATGAACATTCAAACTTTTCAGGTTTTTCCCAAATCGTTCAGTCCTACAAGGATTTTGCATTCAAAAAACGTTGAAGCGTGGAGATCCGCCGGTACGGATCTCGGGTCGAGTCTCACCTGCTCTTTGCCAGTGGAGGTCTCGGTCCAGAGCAGCCGGTAGCTCTGTATGGGTCCGTTGGCGTGAGCGGGAGGGTCCCAGGACGCCTCGATGGACGTCGGAGACCCGGCTTCTGCCTGAAGATTCTCCACTGGACCAGGAACCAGAACTGCACAAACACACACACAATTAACATTATTTCACATTTAACATAAGTATTAACACTTTAAAGGTCATTGAAAACCTTTGGTTTGTATCAACCGCTTCTCTTCTCCATCTACATGTCATCACTAGTGTCTGTCATTCAGAAACATGGTTTAGCCCATCACTGTTATCATCTAGCTACTGGAGTGCCTCAGGGCTCAGTGCTGGGACCGCTTCTCTTCTCCATCTACATGTCATCACTAGTGTCTGTCATTCAGAAACATGGTTTAGCCCATCACTGTTATCATCTAGCTACTGGAGTGCCTCAGGGCTCAGTGCTGGGGCCGCTTCTCTTCTCCATCTACATGTCATCACTAGGATCTGTCATTCAGAAACATGGTTTATCCCATCACCGTTATCATCTAGCTACTGGAGTGTCTCAGGGCTCAGTGCTGGGACCGCTTCTCTTCTCCATCTACATGTCATCACTAGGATCTGTCATTCAGAAACATGGTTTATCCCATCACTGTTATCATCTAGCTACTGGAGTGCCTCAGGGCTCAGTGCTGGGACCGCTTCTCTTCTCCATCTACATGTCATCACTAGGATCTGTCATTCAGAAACATGGTTTATCCCATCACCGTTATCATCTAGCTACTGGAGTGTCTCAGGGCTCAGTGCTGGGACCGCTTCTCTTCTCCATCTACATGTCATCACTAGGATCTGTCATTCAGAAACATGGTTTATCCCATCACTGTTATCATCTAGCTACTGGAGTGCCTCAGGGCTCAGTGCTGGGACCGCTTCTCTTCTCCATCTACATGTCATCACTAGTGTCTGTCATTCAGAAACATGGTTTATCCCATCACTGTTATCATCTAGCTACTGGAGTGCCTCAGGGCTCAGTGCTGGGACCGCTTCTCTTCTCCATCTACATGTCTTCACTAGCATCTGTCATTCAGAAACATGGTTTATCCCATCACTGTTATCATCTAGCTACTGGAGTGTCTCAGGGCTCAGTGCTGGGACCGCTTCTCTTCTCCATCTACATGTCATCACTAGGATCTGTCATTCAAAAACATGGTTTATCCCATCACTGTTATCATCTAGCTACTGGAGTGTCTCAGGGCTCAGTGCTGGGACCGCTTCTCTTCTCCATCTACATGTCATCACTAGTGTCTGTCATTCAGAAACATGGTTTATCCCATCACTGTTATCATCTAGCTACTGGAGTGCCTCAGGGCTCAGTGCTGGGACCGCTTCTCTTCTCCATCTACATGTCTTCACTAGGATCTGTCATTCAGAAACATGGTTTCTCCCATCACTGTTATCATCTAGCTACTGGAGTGCCTCAGGGCTCAGTGCTGGGACCGCTTCTCTTCCGGCCAACCCAACACTTCATCACAACTTCTCCATTCAGCTAGGTTCGTCATTCATAACTCCATCCAGGACAGCCAGTAACCTTGAAGTTGTGATTGATGATCAGTTGAACTTCACAGACCACATTGCTAGAACTGCCCGGTCCTGCAGATTTGCCTTATTCAACATTATGAGGATCAGGTCCTTCCTATAGGAGCTACACAGTTCCTCATACAAGCTCTTGTTCTATCCAGACTGAACTATTGTAATGTTCTTTCCTTCCAGCGTCACGGTCAAACCTCTGCAACTGATCCAGATGCTGCAGCAAGAGTGTGTTTATCGAGCCGAAGAGACACTCGTAATTCCTCTCCTCATAAACCGGCACTGGCTACTAATTGCTGCATAACCATCTGAAACACGTCTGACAGGAGCGAGTGCAGACGCAGAGGAGTTCCACATTTAGAATGCTATTCATAATTCAGCAAAGGAGGAAAGAGTTGGAAGTGTGTTAGTCTTTCAGGGTGTTTGTGAGGACGAGCTGGAATCTGGATGGAAAGGTCAGACGGCTCAATCTCGCCACTCATTCTCCATTAGAAAGGTTAAGAGCTGGAGTGTGTGTGTGTGTGTGTGTGTGTGAGTAAGTGAGTGTGTGTGTGTGTGTGTGTGTGTGTGTGTCTCAGCACCTCTTATAATATAACATCTCTCATAATGCTCTTCTATTAGGGATGGTAAGATTCACCGATTCGCATCGGTGCATCGGCATAAAAGCTAAAATAAGTGTGCATCGGATACAAGTTGGCATTTGTATCGCAATGCATCGTTTCTAATATCTGCATCGGTAAAAAACTATTTATTCATATATAATTATTAGTAGATGCGCTATACTTTTACTATTTAGAAAGTGACCAATCATTTGTGACCAATATTTTATTATGTAACTGCTGTGTTCACACCGAACGCAAATTGAGCGTCTGGAGCGAGTGATTTCCATGTTAAGTCAATGTAAAGACGCGCTGACGCGGGTCTGGAGGTGCTGCGGCGCGAGACGCGTTTAGCGCGGTGCGGTGGACACGATTTCGCCTCATTCGCGCGTCCAGGTCGACTAGATAGATTTCTCCTTTCTGAACTGTTGCTCAATCACGTTCTCTCATCACGACCATCACGACTGCTGCAGCTGCTACGTGAATATGACGTATCACAACACTACGGAGTGCGAGGCGTGTCCTGAGTCACCTACCTTTAAACCTTAAAGTAGGACATTTTAGTTAATCTGGTTTACAGCAGCCTGTTACTACCAATAGTTTTTCTTTTTTTTTTTCTTTTTTTTTACATTTGAATACAGTTATGAAAGACCTGTTTGTGAAAGGTTTTTTTATTTTTGTAATTGTTTATGTTAAAACAGCACCTGCTTTTATTTAATCTTTTGGTTTTGTGAAAAAAGATGAAAGAACCATGCGTTAAAAGTCAGATGGCACTTAAGCTACTTTATGATTTGCTGTATGTCTGAATAAAAGAAATAAAAGTTAACTATCTATACCATATTGAATTGCTTCAAATTACATTGAATCGCATCGAGTTGAATCGGATCGAAATCGGATCGCACCGCATCGTAATAGTAGTGAATCGTATTGCATCGCATCGGTAGCTGCTTATATGTATCTTTAATGTATCGTATCATTGGCTATGCATTGAGATACGTATCGCATCGGCCTCAGCTATGGAGATGCACATCCCTATCTTCTATGGCCTCGTTCACACAGCAGGAGAATACGGTTTTCAGTTCTGTATTTGAGTCACAATAGAATTATGTTTGAGAGATATGAGCTGTGTGTCGTGTGAAGGTTTTATATACAGTCCCTGTTCTCCTCCTCCCGTCGGTTTTGTGTTCTACACGCAACTTAAATGTTCCGCTCTCCACACAGATATAAAACGCTGCTGTCAGTTAATGAACATTTGATGGATGAACTCGCGACTCGATTGGACTCTTGTCGAATCAAAATTGATAAGACTTTTGAGTTTTATGGATGTTGCCAACTTAGATACTTCTTTGGTTACTGTTGCTTTGGTTTGATGGTAAGAGAATATAGGCTTTACTCCCGTTGCACATTCGAGACGCTAGTGTAAGTTGCATTTTTGTACATTTCGAGACTCGTAAGTAAATATGGTTGTCGATCTCAAATACTGACCGTGTGAACGTAGCCTGTGTGACGTCAGGAGGAAACCAAATGAGGACATTTCACAGGATTGTTGACATTTACAAATGACTTAAGATATTAGGGCTGTCAAATAAAAATGAGAATTTCGAATATTCGTCGAATTTAACTGATGCGTTGTGCTTTTGTTAGCTTATCCAGTACACCGCGGTGCGGCTGCGATGTTCATTTGAAAAAATTTCGGGAAAAGGCTGCTGATGAAAACCATCTCAGTTAGTGGCAAAATCGTGCAACAAACATACTTGACCATACATCGGTCAGATCTGAGCGCGTGTTTTCATCAGCTGGAAACACTGTCAACAGAAAGCGCTCAGCACTCGCTGTTGAGCGTCTGGTTTTTTGACAAACAATATGTAGACAATACAGAACTTTTTTCCTCTAACATAAAGTATTGCCTTTAGAATTCGAATATAATTAGATTTTTGCTAATATTTATGAAAGAAATTTCGAATTTAGCTTTTCAGCCATTTTGACAGCCCTGCAAGATATTAAGTCTTGTTTTCTGAAAAGAAGAACAAATATCTGCCAATGTGGTCAGAAAAATAAACTTAATTCAAAGGGAAAATATTCAAGGCAGATATTTTCTTGTTTTAAGCCTAAACTCATTCACATACACTTCAATCATGTGGCTTCTCCAGTAAATGTGTCTTGGTTTTAGAAGACAAAAATGCTGAGGAGAACTTAACTTTTTGGTAGTGTTCACCGTAAGAACCATGGTACTCACGCTTACGTAAATATGGTTGTCGATCTCAAATACTGACCATGTGAACAAAGCCTGTGTGACTTTAGGAGGAAACTAAATGAGGACATTTCAAACATTGAGTGATCAGCTGTAAAGACAGCTCTGGGACTCACGCTCGGGCTGTGTGGACAGTCGGATGGCCCCTGAACTCTCTCCGGGCCCCTGCTCGTTGAACGCGACGACTCTGAAGGAGTACGTGGCCTCCGGTCTGAGATTGTTGACCGTCAGCTGCAGACTCTCGGCCTCCGTCACGTTAATGGATCGCTCCCTGCGGCACACATGCAAACACGCTCAGAGAAACAATAACAGTTTTCAAACAGGTTTCATATATTCCATATGAGCAATATTCACGTCACACCCCAAGGAATAACCCATATATACACCCCAATATACCAAGGAACAATATTCCATAACACTTTGTTCACATCGTTGGTTGAATCCGTGTTGCTCTGCTCTGTCATTTACACAGATGTCTAAGTCACAACATCTAACTACTGGAGTGCCCCAGGGCTCAGTGCTGGGGCCGCTTCTCTTCTCCATCTACATGTCATCACTAGGATCTGTCATTCAGAAATATGGTTTATCCCATCACTGTTATCATCTAGCTACTGGAGTGCCTCAGGGCTCAGTGCTGGGACCGCTTCTCTTCTCCATCTACATGTCATCACTAGTGTCTGTCATTCAGAAACATGGTTTATCCCATCACTGTTATCATCTAGCTACTGGAGTGCCTCAGGGCTCAGTGCTGGGACCGCTTCTCTTCTCCATCTACATGTCATCACTAGTGTCTGTCATTCAGAAACATGGTTTATCCCATCACTGTTATCATCTAGCTACTGGAGTGCCCCAGGGCTCAGTGCTGGGACCGCTTCTCTTCTCCATCTACATGTCATCACTAGTGTCTGTCATTCAGAAACATGGTTTATCCCATCACTGTTATCATCTAGCTACTGGAGTGCCTCAGGGCTCAGTGCTGGGACCGCTTCTCTTCTCCATCTACATGTCATCACTAGTGTCTGTCATTCAGAAACATGGTTTATCCCATCACTGTTATCATCTAGCTACTGGAGTGCCCCAGGGCTCAGTGCTGGGACCGCTTCTCTTCTCCATCTACATGTCATCACTAGTGTCTGTCATTCAGAAACATGGTTTATCCCATCACTGTTATCATCTAGCTACTGGAGTGCCCCAGGGCTCAGTGCTGGGACCGCTTCTCTTCTCCATCTACATGTCATCACTAGTGTCTGTCATTCAGAAACATGGTTTATCCCATCACTGTTATCATCTAGCTACTGGAGTGCCTCAGGGCTCAGTGCTGGGACCGCTTCTCTTCTCCATCTACATGTCATCACTAGTGTCTGTCATTCAGAAACATGGTTTATCCCATCACTGTTATCATCTAGCTACTGGAGTGCCTCAGGGCTCAGTGCTGGGACCGCTTCTCTTCTCCATCTACATGTCATCACTAGTGTCTGTCATTCAGAAACATGGTTTATCCCATCACTGTTATCATCTAGCTACTGGAGTGCCTCAGGGCTCAGTGCTGGGGCCGCTTCTCTTCTCCATCTACATGTCATCACTAGTGTCTGTCATTCAGAAACATGGTTTATCCCATCACTGTTATCATCTAGCTACTGGAGTGTCTCAGGGCTCAGTGCTGGGACCGCTTCTCTTCTCCATCTACATGTCATCACTAGTGTCTGTCATTCAGAAACATGGTTTATCCCATCACTGTTATCATCTAGCTACTGGAGTGCCTCAGGGCTCAGTGCTGGGACCGCTTCTCTTCTCCATCTACATGTCATCACTAGTGTCTGTCATTCAGAAACATGGTTTATCCCATCACTGTTATCATCTAGCTACTGGAGTGCCTCAGGGCTCAGTGCTGGGGCCGCTTCTCTTCTCCATCTACATGTCATCACTAGAATCTGTCATTCAGAAACATGGTTTATCCCATCACTGTTATCATCTAGCTACTGGAGTGTCTCAGGGCTCAGTACAACACGTACCTGTTGATTCCCTCCTCAGAGAAGAAGACTCCGTACGTCAGGATGGTCCCGCGCGTGTCCTCCGGGGGGCGCCACCCGAGGCGCACGAATCGACTGGACACGAGGACGGGGGCCACGTCACGGGGAGCAGAAGGGAGGACGCCTGAGCTCGGGGTAACTGGGGGGGGAGGAGAGGAGTAAGTCAAAGAGGAAGTGCGGGGCAACGGGGGCTGAGAAGGCTGAGGGGGCGGGGCAGGGGGCGTGGCCTCTGTGGCCGGGGAGGAACAGAGGAGGAGGGGCATGAGGGGAGGGAAGGGGAGGGGCGTGGGAGGGGAGGGGCGGAACATAACAGAACGAGAGGAGTGTGACCGATGGAATGAGTAGATAAGGAAAGAAAACACAAACAAACAGAAGACATCAGGAAGAAAAGAAAAGAGAGCGATAAGGAAGATCACAGCATCATAGATCAGGTACATAACAGACAATTAAGACGCACACACACACACACACACACCAGAGTCAGAATGAGATGAAAGTGAGCGTTCTACGAGATTAGAGAGAGAATGCAAACAAAGGCCCGATTATAAAAGCTAAATTGAAGAACGAATTGGTGTGATGCATTTCAAACAAAATAGCTCTGTTTTGTAAACACATTCGAACTGCCATTGGTCCATGTGGCGATTACCTAATAGGTAGGTGTGGCTCGGAGGCTCCGCCTTCTTTGAGCTAAAATACTTCTGTTCAGTCTGTCAATGTCAGACGCAAGTAAAAACTCAAACAGAGCAGCTTTATAGTAGAAACTGAAGCTGTAATTCTACACAAAAGACTCTGACACTGTTTTCATGTTTAATACTGTGAAGCTGCTGCTTTAAAGCAATCTATCGTATAAAGTGCTTTATAAATAAACCTGACTGAATCGCAGAGCTGCTGCAAACACACTCACGTCTCTATGATCAGATGCTTTCTCAACTGCTGTTTTCATATTTTTATTGTGTTTATTTTGTTATCGAGAGGAAAGAGCGCAGCACATATTTACATATTCATCTAAATGTGGGCGGAGTCAGGATGATCAGAATAATCGCTGCAACGGTGTTTCAAACTCGTTTTACTCCTAAGTGAAAAAGAAGAACTTTAAGTATATCAGGGCCGTAAAACACACATTTGATGAACAGAAAAGCATCTTTTCCAGATGTTAAGGGCCGTGAATCTGTTTTCTGACTGTAGAGAGACTCATGTGCGTCAGAACAAGAGTGACATCCGTCTGTGTGTGTGTGTGTGTGTGTGTGTGTGTGTGTGTGTGTGTGTGTGTGTGTGAGATTTCACAGTTCTGATGAGGTTCTCTCAATGTCATACAGCACATTCACACTCACTATCACCAGGGAATTACTGTTACACACACACACACACAACCACACGCACACAGACACACACACAAACACACACACACTTACTTAGCTATCTAAATGGGGACATTCCATAGACGTAATGGTTTTTATACTGTACAAACTATATATTCTGTCCACTTACCCTAAACCTAGCCATCACACACAACTTACTGCATTTTTACATTTAAAAAAAACCTTTAATTACTTTATTTTTATACCAGATTTACAAAGGAGGACGTCCCTAAAGGGAGGTTTCTGGAGATTTTGGTCACTTCACACACGCACACACACACACACACACACACACACACACACACACACACACACACACACACACACACACACACACACACACACACACACACACACACACACACACACACACACACACACACACACACACACACACACACACACGCACACACACACACACACACACACACACACACACACACACACGTTGGGTTTTCATGTTTTATGGTGACTTTAGATGGCTGATATTGTAAGTGCCTCATTAAGCCCAGGATGGTTCTGAGAGCCTCATCTGAGCACATCGAGCCGCTGGAGCTTCTCGGCACACAAAAGACACGCGGATCACGTGCGTCATCACCGGAGCCAGCGCATCAGTCTCTCCTACGCCTCGGTGGTTTCCTACAGCTAAGCAGACAATGCCTCCTGAAGACGCTGTCGTCTGACCTGAAGGAGAACATCAGGCCTTTCAGAGAGGATTGTCATCGCAGCGAGGACTGAAGCACGAGAGCAAACGTGACTGGTCACCGGTCAGGAGAGATGGCTCACGTTTACTATAGTACAGCCGCACTTTACCTTCAGATCACCTGCGTATAGACTTCAGATCACCTGCGTATAGACTTCAGTTCACCTGCGTATAGACTTCAGATCACCTGCGTATAGACTTCAGATCACCTGCGTATAGACTTCAGATCACCTGCGTATAGACTTCAGATCACCTGCGTATAGACTTCAGATCACCTGCGTATAGACTTCAGATCACCTGCGTATAGACTTCAGATCACCTGCGTATAGACTTCAGATCACCTGCGTATACACTTCAGGTCACCTGCGTATAGACTTCAGATCACCTGCGTATAGACTTCAGATCACCTGCGTATAGACTTCAGTTCACCTGCGTTTAGACTTCAGATCACCTGCGTATAGACTTCAGATCACCTGCGTATAGACTTCAGATCACCTGCGTATAGACTTCAGATCACCTGCGTATAGACTTCAGTTCACCTGCGTATAGACTTCAGTTCACCTGCGTATAGACTTCAGATCACCTGCGTATAGACTTCAGATCACCTGCGTATAGACTTCAGATCACCTGCGTATAGACTTCAGATCACCTGCGTATAGACTTCAGTTCACCTGCGTATAGACTTCAGATCACCTGCGTATAGACTTTAGGATCACCTGCGTATAGACTTCAGATCACCTGCGTATAGACTTCAGTTCACCTGCGTATAGACTTCAGATCACCTGCGTATAGACTTCAGATCACCTGCGTATAGACTTCAGTTCACCTGCGTATAGACTTCAGATCACCTGCGTATAGACTTCAGATCACCTGCGTATAGACTTTAGATCACCTGCGTATAGACTTTAGATCACCTGCGTATAGACTTCAGATCACCTGCGTATAGACTTCAGATCACCTGCGTGCGTATAGACTTCAGATCACCTGCGTATAGACTTTAGATCACCTGCGTATAGACTTCAGATCACCTGCGTATAGACTTCAGATCACCTGCGTATAGACTTCAGTTCACCTGCGTATAGACTTCAGATCACCTGCGTATAGACTTCAGATCACCTGCGTATAGACTTCAGTTCACCTGCGTATAGACTTCAGATCACCTGCGTATAGACTTCAGATCACCTGCGTATAGACTTCAGTTCACCTGCGTATAGACTTCAGTTTACCTGCGTATAGACTTCAGATCACCTGCGTATAGACTTCAGATCACCTGCGTATAGACTTCAGTTCACCTGCGTATAGACTTCAGTTCACCTGCGTATAGACTTCAGATCACCTGCGTATAGACTTCAGTTCACCTGCGTATAGACTTCAGATCACCTGCGTATAGACTTCAGATCACCTGCGTATAGACTTCAGATCACCTGCGTATAGACTTCAGATCACCTGCGTATAGACTTCAGATCACCTGCGTATAGACTTCAGTTCACCTGCGTATAGACTTCAGATCACCTGCGTATAGACTTCAGATCACCTGCGTATAGACTTCAGTTCACCTGCGTATAGACTTCAGATCACCTGCGTATAGACTTCAGTTCACCTGCGTATAGACTTCAGATCACCTGCGTATAGACTTCAGATCACCTGCGTATAGACTTCAGTTCACCTGCGTATAGACTTCAGTTTACCTGCGTATAGACTTCAGATCACCTGCGTATAGACTTCAGATCACCTGCGTATAGACTTCAGTTCACCTGCGTATAGACTTCAGTTCACCTGCGTATAGACTTCAGATCACCTGCGTATAGACTTCAGTTCACCTGCGTATAGACTTCAGATCACCTGCGTATAGACTTCAGATCACCTGCGTATAGACTTCAGATCACCTGCGTATAGACTTCAGATCACCTGCGTATAGACTTCAGATCACCTGCGTATAGACTTCAGTTCACCTGCGTATAGACTTCAGATCACCTGCGTATAGACTTCAGATCACCTGCGTATAGACTTCAGTTCACCTGCGTATAGACTTCAGATCACCTGCGTATAGACTTCAGTTCACCTGCGTATAGACTTCAGATCACCTGCGTATAGACTTCAGTTCACCTGCGTATAGACTTTAGATCACCTGCGTATAGACTTCAGATCACCTGCGTATAGACTTCAGTTCACCTGCGTATAGACTTCAGATCACCTGCGTATAGACTTCAGATCACCTGCGTATAGACTTCAGTTCACCTGCGTATAGACTTCAGTTCACCTGCGTATAGACTTCAGATCACCTGCGTATAGACTTCAGATCACCTGCGTATAGACTTCAGATCACCTGCGTATAGACTTCAGTTCACCTGCGTATAGACTTCAGTTCACCTGCGTATAGACTTCAGATCACCTGCGTATAGACTTCAGTTCACCTGCGTATAGACTTCAGATCACCTGCGTATAGACTTCAGATCACCTGCGTATAGACTTCAGATCACCTGCGTATAGACTTCAGATCACCTGCGTATAGACTTCAGATCACCTGCGTATAGACTTCAGTTCACCTGCGTATAGACTTCAGATCACCTGCGTATAGACTTCAGATCACCTGCGTATAGACTTCAGTTCACCTGCGTATAGACTTCAGATCACCTGCGTATAGACTTCAGTTCACCTGCGTATAGACTTCAGATCACCTGCGTATAGACTTCAGATCACCTGCGTATAGACTTCAGTTCACCTGCGTATAGACTTCAGTTTACCTGCGTATAGACTTCAGATCACCTGCGTATAGACTTCAGATCACCTGCGTATAGACTTCAGTTCACCTGCGTATAGACTTCAGTTCACCTGCGTATAGACTTCAGATCACCTGCGTATAGACTTCAGTTCACCTGCGTATAGACTTCAGATCACCTGCGTATAGACTTCAGATCACCTGCGTATAGACTTCAGATCACCTGCGTATAGACTTCAGATCACCTGCGTATAGACTTCAGATCACCTGCGTATAGACTTCAGTTCACCTGCGTATAGACTTCAGATCACCTGCGTATAGACTTCAGATCACCTGCGTATAGACTTCAGTTCACCTGCGTATAGACTTCAGATCACCTGCGTATAGACTTCAGTTCACCTGCGTATAGACTTCAGATCACCTGCGTATAGACTTCAGTTCACCTGCGTATAGACTTTAGATCACCTGCGTATAGACTTCAGATCACCTGCGTATAGACTTCAGTTCACCTGCGTATAGACTTCAGATCACCTGCGTATAGACTTCAGATCACCTGCGTATAGACTTCAGTTCACCTGCGTATAGACTTCAGTTCACCTGCGTATAGACTTCAGTTCACCTGCGTATAGACTTCATATCACCTGCGTATAGACTTCAGATCACCTGCGTATAGACTTCAGTTCACCTGCGTATAGACTTCAGATCACCTGCGTATAGACTTCAGATCACCTGCGTATAGACTTCAGATCACCTGCGTATAGACTTCAGATCACCTGCGTATAGACTTCAGATCACCTGCGTATAGACTTCAGATCACCTGCGTATAGACTTCAGTTCACCTGCGTATAGACTTCAGATCACCTGCGTATAGACTTCAGATCACCTGCGTATAGACTTCAGTTCACCTGCGTATAGACTTTAGATCACCTGCGTATAGACTTCAGATCACCTGCGTATAGACTTCAGTTCACCTGCGTATAGACTTCAGTTCACCTGCGTATAGACTTCAGTTCACCTGCGTATAGACTTCAGTTCACCTGCGTATAGACTTCAGTTCACCTGCGTATAGACTTCAGATCACCTGCGTATAGACTTCAGATTACCTGCGTATAGACTTCAGATCACCTGCGTATAGACTTCAGATCACCTGCGTATAGACTTCAGTTCACCTGCGTATAGACTTCAGTTCACCTGCGTATAGACTTCAGTTCACCTGCGTATAGACTTCAGTTCACCTGCGTATAGACTTCAGATCACCTGCGTATAGACTTCAGTTCACCTGCGTATAGACTTCAGATCACCTGCGTATACACTTCAGATCACCTGCGTATAGACTTCAGATCACCTGCGTATAGACTTCAGATCACCTGCGTATAGACTTCAGATCACCTGCGTATAGACTTCAGTTCACCTGCGTATAGACTTCAGATCACCTGCGTATAGACTTCAGATCACCTGCGTATAGACTTCAGTTCACCTGCGTATAGACTTCAGATCACCTGCGTATAGACTTCAGATCACCTGCGTATAGACTTCAGATCACCTGCGTATAGACTTCAGATCACCTGCGTATAGACTTCAGTTCACCTGCGTATAGACTTCAGTTCACCTGCGTATAGACTTCAGATCACCTGCGTATAGACTTCAGATCACCTGCGTATAGACTTCAGATCACCTGCGTATAGACTTCAGATCACCTGCGTATAGACTTCAGTTCACCTGCGTATAGACTTCAGATCACCTGCGTATAGACTTCAGATCACCTGCGTATAGACTTCAGATCACCTGCGTATAGACTTCAGTTCACCTGCGTATAGACTTCAGATCACCTGCGTATAGACTTCAGATCACCTGCGTATAGACTTCAGATCACCTGCGTATAGACTTCAGATCACCTGCGTATAGACTTCAGTTCACCTGCGTATAGACTTCAGTTCACTTGCGTATAGACTTCAGATCACCTGCGTATAGACTTCAGATCACCTGCGTATAGACTTCAGATCACCTGCGTATAGACTTCAGTTCACCTGCGTATAGACTTCAGTTCACCTGCGTATAGACTTCAGATCACCTGCGTATAGACTTCAGATCACCTGCGTATAGACTTCAGTTCACCTGCGTATAGACTTCAGATCACCTGCGTATAGACTTCAGATCACCTGCGTATAGACTTCAGTTCACCTGCGTATAGACTTCAGATCACCTGCGTATAGACTTCAGTTCACCTGCGTATAGACTTCAGTTCACCTGCGTATAGACTTCAGATCACCTGCGTATAGACTTCAGTTCACCTGCGTATAGACTTCAGATCACCTGCGTATAGACTTCATATCACCTGCGTATAGACTTCAGTTCACCTGCGTATAGACTTCAGATCACCTGCGTATAGACTTCAGTTCACCTGCGTATAGACTTCAGTTCACCTGCGTATAGACTTCAGTTCACCTGCGTATAGACTTCAGTTCACCTGCGTATAGACTTCAGATCACCTGCGTATAGACTTCAGTTCACCTGCGTATAGACTTCAGTTCACCTGCGTATAGACTTCAGATCACCTGCGTATAGACTTCAGTTCACCTGCGTATAGACTTCAGTTCACCTGCGTATAGACTTCAGTTCACCTGCGTATAGACTTCAGATCACCTGCGTATAGACTTCAGATCACCTGCGTATAGACTTCAGTTCACCTGCGTATAGACTTCAGTTCACCTGCGTATAGACTTCAGATCACCTGCGTATAGACTTCAGATCACCTGCGTATAGACTTCAGTTCACCTGCGTATAGACTTCAGTTCACCTGCGTATAGACTTCAGATCACCTGCGTATAGACTTCAGATCACCTGCGTATAGACTTCAGATCACCTGCGTATAGACTTCAGATCACCTGCGTATAGACTTCAGATCACCTGCGTATAGACTTCAGATCACCTGCGTATAGACTTCAGATCACCTGCGTATAGACTTTAGATCACCTGCGTATAGACTTCAGTTCACCTGCGTATAGACTTCAGATCACCTGCGAAGACTTCAGTTCACCTGCGTATAGACTTCAGATCACCTGCGTATAGACTTCTGATCACCTGCGTATAGACTTCAGTTCACCTGCGTATAGACTTCAGTTCACCTGCGTATAGACTTCAGATCACCTGCGTATAGACTTCAGATCACCTGCGTATAGACTTCAGATCACCTGCGTATAGACTTCAGATCACCTGCGTATAGACTTCAGATCACCTGCGTATAGACTTCAGTTCACCTGCGTATAGACTTCAGTTCACCTGCGTATAGACTTCAGATCACCTGCGTATAGACTTCAGATCACCTGCGTATAGACTTCAGATCACCTGCGTATAGACTTCAGATCACCTGCGTATAGACTTCAGATCACCTGCGTATAGACTTCAGATCACCTGCGTATAGACTTTAGATCACCTGCGTATAGACTTCAGTTCACCTGCGTATAGACTTCAGTTCACCTGCGTATAGACTTCAGTTCACCTGCGTATAGACTTCAGTTCACCTGCGTATAGACTTCAGATCACCTGCGTATAGACTTCAGATCACCTGCGTATAGACTTCAGTTCACCTGCGTATAGACTTCAGATCACCTGCGTATAGACTTCAGATCACCTGCGTATAGACTTCAGATCACCTGCGTATAGACTTCAGTTCACCTGCGTATAGACTTCAGTTCACCTGCGTATAGACTTCAGATCACCTGCGTATAGACTTCAGATCACCTGCGTATAGACTTCAGTTCACCTGCGTATAGACTTCAGTTCACCTGCGTATAGACTTCAGATCACCTGCGTATAGACTTCAGATCACCTGCGTATAGACTTCAGTTCACCTGCGTATAGACTTCAGATCACCTGCGTATAGACTTCAGATCACCTGCGTATAGACTTCAGTTCACCTGCGTATAGACTTCAGATCACCTGCGTATAGACTTCAGTTCACCTGCGTATAGACTTCAGATCACCTGCGTATAGACTTCAGTTCACCTGCGTATAGACTTCAGTTCACCTGCGTATAGACTTCAGATCACCTGCGTATAGACTTCAGATCACCTGCGTATAGACTTCAGTTCACCTGCGTATAGACTTCAGTTCACCTGCGTATAGACTTCAGATCACCTGCGTATAGACTTCAGTTCACCTGCGTATAGACTTCAGATCACCTGCGTATAGACTTCAGTTCACCTGCGTATAGACTTCAGATCACCTGCGTATAGACTTCAGATCACCTGCGGTGATCTGTAGACTTCAGATCACCTGCGTATAGACTTCAGTTCACCTGCGTATAGACTTCAGTTCACCTGCGGATAGACTTCAGATCACCTGCGTATAGACTTCAGTTCACCTGCGTATAGACTTCAGATCACCTGCGTATAGACTTCAGTTCACCTGCGTATAGACTTCAGTTCACCTGCGTATAGACTTCAGATCACCTGCGTATAGACTTCAGTTCACCTGCGTATAGACTTCAGTTCACCTGCGTATAGACTTCAGTTCACCTGCGTATAGACTTCAGATCACCTGCGTATAGACTTCAGATCACCTGCGTATAGACTTCAGTTCACCTGCGTATAGACTTCAGTTCACCTGCGTATAGACTTCAGATCACCTGCGTATAGACTTCAGATCACCTGCGTATAGACTTCAGTTCACCTGCGTATAGACTTCAGTTCACCTGCGTATAGACTTCAGATCACCTGCGTATAGACTTCAGATCACCTGCGTATAGACTTCAGTTCACCTGCGTATAGACTTCAGTTCACCTGCGTATAGACTTCAGATCACCTGCGTATAGACTTCAGTTCACCTGCGTATAGACTTCAGATCACCTGCGTATAGACTTCAGTTCACCTGCGTATAGACTTCAGATCACCTGCGTATAGACTTCAGTTCACCTGCGTATAGACTTCAGATCACCTGCGTATAGACTTCAGATCACCTGCGTATAGACTTCAGTTCACCTGCGTATAGACTTCAGATCACCTGCGTATAGACTTCAGTTCACCTGCGTATAGACTTCAGTTCACCTGCGTATAGACTTCAGTTCACCTGCGTATAGACTTCAGATCACCTGCGTATAGACTTCAGATCACCTGCGTATAGACTTCAGTTCACCTGCGTATAGACTTCAGATCACCTGCGTATAGACTTCAGATCACCTCCGTATAGACTTCAGTTCACCTGCGTATAGACTTCAGTTCACCTGCGTATAGACTTCAGATCACCTGCGTATAGACTTCAGTTCACCTGCGTATAGACTTCAGATCACCTGCGTATAGACTTCAGTTCACCTGCGTATAGACTTCAGATCACCTGCGTATAGACTTCAGATCACCTGCGTATAGACTTCAGATCACCTGCGTATAGACTTCAGATCACCTGCGTATAGACTTCAGATCACCTGCGTATAGACTTCAGTTCACCTGCGTATAGACTTCAGATCACCTGCGTATAGACTTCAGATCACCTGCGTATAGACTTCAGTTCACCTGCGTATAGACTTCAGATCACCTGCGTATAGACTTCAGTTCACCTGCGTATAGACTTCAGATCACCTGCGTATAGACTTCAGTTCACCTGCGTATAGACTTTAGATCACCTGCGTATAGACTTCAGATCACCTGCGTATAGACTTCAGTTCACCTGCGTATAGACTTCAGATCACCTGCGTATAGACTTCAGATCACCTGCGTATAGACTTCAGTTCACCTGCGTATAGACTTCAGTTCACCTGCGTATAGACTTCAGTTCACCTGCGTATAGACTTCATATCACCTGCGTATAGACTTCAGATCACCTGCGTATAGACTTCAGTTCACCTGCGTATAGACTTCAGATCACCTGCGTATAGACTTCAGATCACCTGCGTATAGACTTCAGATCACCTGCGTATAGACTTCAGATCACCTGCGTATAGACTTCAGATCACCTGCGTATAGACTTCAGATCACCTGCGTATAGACTTCAGTTCACCTGCGTATAGACTTCAGATCACCTGCGTATAGACTTCAGATCACCTGCGTATAGACTTCAGTTCACCTGCGTATAGACTTTAGATCACCTGCGTATAGACTTCAGATCACCTGCGTATAGACTTCAGTTCACCTGCGTATAGACTTCAGTTCACCTGCGTATAGACTTCAGTTCACCTGCGTATAGACTTCAGTTCACCTGCGTATAGACTTCAGATCACCTGCGTATAGACTTCAGTTCACCTGCGTATAGACTTCAGATCACCTGCGTATAGACTTCAGATTACCTGCGTATAGACTTCAGATCACCTGCGTATAGACTTCAGTTCACCTGCGTATAGACTTCAGTTCACCTGCGTATAGACTTCAGTTCACCTGCGTATAGACTTCAGTTCACCTGCGTATAGACTTCAGTTCACCTGCGTATAGACTTCAGATCACCTGCGTATAGACTTCAGTTCACCTGCGTATAGACTTCAGTTCACCTGCGTATAGACTTCAGATCACCTGCGTATAGACTTCAGATCACCTGCGTATAGACTTCAGTTCACCTGCGTATAGACTTCAGATCACCTGCGTATAGACTTCAGATCACCTGCGTATAGACTTCAGATCACCTGCGTATAGACTTCAGATCACCTGCGTATAGACTTCAGTTCACCTGCGTATAGACTTCAGATCACCTGCGTATAGACTTCAGATCACCTGCGTATAGACTTCAGATCACCTGCGTATAGACTTCAGTTCACCTGCGTATAGACTTCAGATCACCTGCGTATAGACTTCAGATCACCTGCGTATAGACTTCAGATCACCTGCGTATAGACTTCAGTTCACCTGCGTATAGACTTCAGATCACCTGCGTATAGACTTCAGATCACCTGCGTATAGACTTCAGATCACCTGCGTATAGACTTCAGTTCACCTGCGTATAGACTTCAGATCACCTGCGTATAGACTTCAGATCACCTGCGTATAGACTTCAGATCACCTGCGTATAGACTTCAGATCACCTGCGTATAGACTTCAGTTCACCTGCGTATAGACTTCAGTTCACCTGCGTATAGACTTCAGATCACCTGCGTATAGACTTCAGATCACCTGCGTATAGACTTCAGATCACCTGCGTATAGACTTCAGTTCACCTGCGTATAGACTTCAGTTCACCTGCGTATAGACTTCAGATCACCTGCGTATAGACTTCAGATCACCTGCGTATAGACTTCAGTTCACCTGCGTATAGACTTCAGATCACCTGCGTATAGACTTCAGATCACCTGCGTATAGACTTCAGTTCACCTGCGTATACACTTCAGATCACCTGCGTATAGACTTCAGTTCACCTGCGTATAGACTTCAGTTCACCTGCGTATAGACTTCAGATCACCTGCGTATAGACTTCAGTTCACCTGCGTATAGACTTCAGATCACCTGCGTAGACTTCAGTTCACCTGCGTATAGACTTCAGTTCACCTGCGTATAGACTTCAGATCACCTGCGTATAGACTTCAGATCACCTGCGTATAGACTTCAGTTCACCTGCGTATAGACTTCAGTTCACCTGCGTATAGACTTCAGATCACCTGCGTATAGACTTCAGATCACCTGCGTATAGACTTCAGTTCACCTGCGTATAGACTTCAGTTCACCTGCGTATAGACTTCAGATCACCTGCGTATAGACTTCAGATCACCTGCGTATAGACTTCAGTTCACCTGCGTATAGACTTCAGTTCACCTGCGTATAGACTTCAGATCACCTGCGTATAGACTTCAGATCACCTGCGTATAGACTTCAGTTCACCTGCGTATAGACTTCAGATCACCTGCGTATAGACTTCAGTTCACCTGCGTATAGACTTCAGATCACCTGCGTATAGACTTCAGTTCACCTGCGTATAGACTTCAGATCACCTGCGTATAGACTTCAGTTCACCTGCGTATAGACTTCAGATCACCTGCGTATAGACTTCAGATCACCTGCGTATAGACTTCAGATCACCTGCGTATAGACTTCAGATCACCTGCGTATAGACTTCAGTTCACCTGCGTATAGACTTCAGATCACCTGCGTATAGACTTCAGTTCACCTGCGTATAGACTTCAGATCACCTGCGTATAGACTTCAGTTCACCTGCGTATAGACTTCAGTTCACCTGCGTATAGACTTCAGATCACCTGCGTATAGACTTCAGATCACCTGCGTATAGACTTCAGTTCACCTGCGTATAGACTTCAGTTCACCTGCGTATAGACTTCAGATCACCTGCGTATAGACTTCAGTTCACCTGCGTATAGACTTCAGATCACCTCCGTATAGACTTCAGTTCACCTGCGTATAGACTTCAGATCACCTGCGTATAGACTTCAGATCACCTGCGGTGATCTGTAGACTTCAGATCACCTGCGTATAGACTTCAGTTCACCTGCGTATAGACTTCAGTTCACCTGCGGATAGACTTCAGATCACCTGCGTATAGACTTCAGTTCACCTGCGTATAGACTTCAGATCACCTGCGTATAGACTTCAGTTCACCTGCGTATAGACTTCAGTTCACCTGCGTATAGACTTCAGATCACCTGCGTATAGACTTCAGTTCACCTGCGTATAGACTTCAGTTCACCTGCGTATAGACTTCAGTTCACCTGCGTATAGACTTCAGATCACCTGCGTATAGACTTCAGATCACCTGCGTATAGACTTCAGTTCACCTGCGTATAGACTTCAGTTCACCTGCGTATAGACTTCAGATCACCTGCGTATAGACTTCAGTTCACCTGCGTATAGACTTCAGTTCACCTGCGTATAGACTTCAGATCACCTGCGTATAGACTTCAGATCACCTGCGTATAGACTTCAGTTCACCTGCGTATAGACTTCAGATCACCTGCGTATAGACTTCAGTTCACCTGCGTATAGACTTCAGATCACCTGCGTATAGACTTCAGTTCACCTGCGTATAGACTTCAGATCACCTGCGTATAGACTTCAGATCACCTGCGTATAGACTTCAGTTCACCTGCGTATAGACTTCAGATCACCTGCGTATAGACTTCAGTTCACCTGCGTATAGACTTCAGTTCACCTGCGTATAGACTTCAGTTCACCTGCGTATAGACTTCAGATCACCTGCGTATAGACTTCAGATCACCTGCGTATAGACTTCAGTTCACCTGCGTATAGACTTCAGTTCACCTGCGTATAGACTTCAGATCACCTGCGTATAGACTTCAGATCACCTGCGTATAGACTTCAGTTCACCTGCGTATAGACTTCAGTTCACCTGCGTATAGACTTCAGATCACCTGCGTATAGACTTCAGATCACCTGCGTATAGACTTCAGTTCACCTGCGTATAGACTTCAGTTCACCTGCGTATAGACTTCAGATCACCTGCGTATAGACTTCAGTTCACCTGCGTATAGACTTCAGATCACCTGCGTATAGACTTCAGTTCACCTGCGTATAGACTTCAGATCACCTGCGTATAGACTTCAGTTCACCTGCGTATAGACTTCAGATCACCTGCGTATAGACTTCAGATCACCTGCGTATAGACTTCAGTTCACCTGCGTATAGACTTCAGTTCACCTGCGTATAGACTTCAGATCACCTGCGTATAGACTTCAGATCACCTGCGTATAGACTTCAGTTCACCTGCGTATAGACTTCAGTTCACCTGCGTATAGACTTCAGATCACCTGCGTATAGACTTCAGATCACCTGCGTATAGACTTCAGTTCACCTGCGTATAGACTTCAGTTCACCTGCGTATAGACTTCAGATCACCTGCGTATAGACTTCAGTTCACCTGCGTATAGACTTCAGATCACCTGCGTATAGACTTCAGTTCACCTGCGTATAGACTTCAGATCACCTGCGTATAGACTTCAGATCACCTGCGTATAGACTTCAGTTCACCTGCGTATAGACTTCAGATCACCTGCGTATAGACTTCAGTTCACCTGCGTATAGACTTCAGATCACCTGCGTATAGACTTCAGATCACCTGCGGTGATCTGTAGACTTCAGATCACCTGCGTATAGACTTCAGTTCACCTGCGTATAGACTTCAGTTCACCTGCGGATAGACTTCAGATCACCTGCGTATAGACTTCAGTTCACCTGCGTATAGACTTCAGATCACCTGCGTATAGACTTCAGTTCACCTGCGTATAGACTTCAGTTCACCTGCGTATAGACTTCAGATCACCTGCGTATAGACTTCAGTTCACCTGCGTATAGACTTCAGTTCACCTGCGTATAGACTTCAGTTCACCTGCGTATAGACTTCAGATCACCTGCGTATAGACTTCAGATCACCTGCGTATAGACTTCAGTTCACCTGCGTATAGACTTCAGTTCACCTGCGTATAGACTTCAGATCACCTGCGTATAGACTTCAGTTCACCTGCGTATAGACTTCAGTTCACCTGCGTATAGACTTCAGATCACCTGCGTATAGACTTCAGATCACCTGCGTATAGACTTCAGATCACCTGCGTATAGACTTCAGATCACCTGCGTATAGACTTCAGATCACCTGCGTATAGACTTGAGATCACCTGCGTATAGACTTCAGATCACCTGCGTATAGACTTCAGATCACCTGCGTATAGACTTTAGATCACCTGCGTATAGACTTCAGATCACCTGCGTATAGACTTCAGTTCACCTGCGTATAGACTTCAGTTCACCTGCGTATAGACTTCAGATCACCTGCGTATAGACTTCAGATCACCTGCGTATAGACTTCAGTTCACCTGCGTATAGACTTCAGTTCACCTGCGTATAGACTTCAGATCACCTGCGTATAGACTTCAGATCACCTGCGTATAGACTTCAGTTCACCTGCGTATAGACTTCAGATCACCTGCGTATAGACTTCAGATCACCTGCGTATAGACTTCAGTTCACCTGCGTATAGACTTCAGATCACCTGCGTATAGACTTCAGATCACCTGCGTATAGACTTCAGATCACCTGCGTATAGACTTCAGATCACCTGCGTATAGACTTCAGATCACCTGCGTATAGACTTCAGATCACCTGCGTATAGACTTCAGATCACCTGCGTATAGACTTTAGATCACCTGCGTATAGACTTCAGATCACCTGCGTATAGACTTCAGTTCACCTGCGTATAGACTTCAGTTCACCTGCGTATAGACTTCAGATCACCTGCGTATAGACTTCAGATCACCTGCGTATAGACTTCAGTTCACCTGCGTATAGACTTCAGTTCACCTGCGTATAGACTTCAGATCACCTGCGTATAGACTTCAGTTCACCTGCGTATAGACTTCAGATCACCTGCGTATAGACTTCAGTTCACCTGCGTATAGACTTCAGATCACCTGCGTATAGACTTCAGTTCACCTGCGTATAGACTTCAGTTCACCTGCGTATAGACTTCAGATCACCTGCGTATAGACTTCAGATCACCTGCGTATAGACTTCAGATCACCTGCGTATAGACTTCAGTTCACCTGCGTATAGACTTCAGATCACCTGCGTATAGACTTCAGATCACCTGCGTATAGACTTCAGATCACCTGCGTATAGACTTCAGATCACCTGCGTATAGACTTCAGTTCACCTGCGTATAGACTTCAGATCACCTGCGTATAGACTTCAGTTCACCTGCGTATAGACTTCAGATCACCTGCGTATAGACTTCAGTTCACCTGCGTATAGACTTCAGTTCACCTGCGTATAGACTTCAGATCACCTGCGTATAGACTTCAGATCACCTGCGTATAGACTTCAGTTCACCTGCGTATAGACTTCAGTTCACCTGCGTATAGACTTCAGATCACCTGCGTATAGACTTCAGATCACCTGCGTATAGACTTCAGTTCACCTGCGTATAGACTTCAGATCACCTGCGTATAGACTTCAGATCACCTGCGTATAGACTTCAGTTCACCTGCGTATAGACTTCAGATCACCTGCGTATAGACTTCAGTTCACCTGCGTATAGACTTCAGATCACCTGCGTATAGACTTCAGATCACCTGCGTATAGACTTCAGATCACCTGCGTATAGACTTCAGTTCACCTGCGTATAGACTTCAGATCACCTGCGTATAGACTTCAGATCACCTGCGGATAGACTTCAGATCACGCAGACTCTGAAGCAACATGCACCAATGCTATGTTTTATGAATGCCATAATCATTTATTAACAAACAAGTATTCATGCGAAGAAGAATCACTGCTAATGACCTGTACATTAACAAACCAACAATGACTCTGCTCTATGATCAATGCAAATAATAATAAATGCATGGGTTTTTTTTATGGTGTAAGTTTTTTTCACCATGGAATAAAAAGATAAAACATGTAACGTTTATATCTCTCAATTCTGAGCTATTGTCTTGCAATTGCAGGTTTATAACTCACAATTCTGAAAAAATAGTTAACTCTGCTACTGAGGTGGTGAATAGTTAGATTTTAATGTTTTAATTGCTTATAGTGCATGTCAATTGCTCACTCATTTGTTTTGCAAAAGATGTTTATTTTTATTGAGCTAAATCAGATCCTTACTGGTGAACACTTCTCAAACCAGCAAGAATTAAACTCTTCAAGATGTTTGAACAAGTAGCTGGAAATATTATAAACGGTTATTTAAAATTAGCTTTGAAATATGCTACTAGATATTATAACGAATGCATTTTTGGATGGCGTGTTGGTGATCATTTGTACGTTTACAGTCTATAATCATTCTACTCAATGATCCTAAATAAATAATAAAGCATATGTTCGTTTAGTGTACAACTGAAGAGCGGCTCAAACCTCGTCTCGACCTCCGCTTCACTACAGCTGAACACTGAACACACACACACACTCACACACACACACACACTCACACTCACACACACACACACACACACACACACACACACACACACACACACACACTCACACTCACACTCACACACACACACACACACACACACACACACACACACAAGCACTGAACAAAACGATCAATCAAATCAATCAAAATCACAGCCAATCAGAAGAGAGTGTGGGCGGAGTCTCTCTGCAAGCGCACTGCACTCACAACCAAATCAATCAAAATCACAGCCAATCAGAAGAGAGTGTGGGCGGAGTCTCTCTGCAAGCACACTGCATTCATAACCAAATCAATCAAAATCAAAGCCAATCAGAAGAGAGTGTGGGCGGAGTCTCTCTGCAAGTGCACTGCATTCATAACCAAATCAATCAAAATCACAGCCAATCAGAAGAGAGTGTGGGTGGAGTCTCTCTGCAAGCGCACTGCACTCACAACCAAATCAATCAAAATCACAGCCAATCAGAAGAGAGTGTGGGTGGAGTCTCTCTGCAAGCGCACTGCACTCACAACCAAATCAATCAAAATCACAGCCAATCAGAAGAGAGTGTGGGTGGAGTCTCTCTGCAAGCGCACTGCACTCACAACCAAATCAATCAAAATCACAGCCAATCAGAAGAGAGTGTGGGTGGAGTCTCTCTGCAAGCGCACTGCACTCACAACCAAATCAATCAAAATCACAGCCAATCAGAAGAGAGTGTGGGTGGAGTCTCTCTGCAAGCGCACTGCACTCACAACCAAATCAATCAAAATAACAGCCAATCAGAAGAGAGTGTGGGTGGAGTCTCTCTACTGCACTCACAACCAAATCAATCAAAATCACAGCCAATCAGAAGAGAGTGTGGGTGGAGTCTCTCTGCAAGCGCACTGCACTCACAACCAAATCAATCAAAATAACAGCCAATCAGAATAGAGTGTGGGTGGAGTCTCTCTACTGCACTCACAACCAAATCAATCAAAATCACAGCCAATCAGAAGAGAGTGTGGGTTGAGTCTCTCTGCAAGCGCACTGCACTCACAACCAAATCAATCAAAATCACAGCCAATCAGAAGAGAGTGTGGGCGGAGTCTCTCTGCAAACGCACTGCACTCACAACCAAATCAATCAAAATCACAGCCAATCAGAAGAGAGTGTGGGTGGAGTCTCTCTGCAAGCGCACTGCACTCACAACCAAATCAATCAAAATAACAGCCAATCAGAATAGAGTGTGGGTGGAGTCTCTCTACTGCACTCACAACCAAATCAATCAAAATCACAGCCAATCAGAAGAGAGTGTGGGTGGAGTCTCTCTGCAAGCGCACTGCACTCACAACCAAATCAATCAAAATCACAGCCAATCAGAAGAGAGTGTGGGCGGAGTCTCTCTGCAAGCGCACTGCACTCACAACCAAATCAATCAAAATCACAGCCAATCAGAAGAGAGTGTGGGCGGAGTCTCTCTGCAAGCGCACTGCACTCACAACCAAATCAATCAAAATCACAGCCAATCAGAAGAGAGTGTGGGTGGAGTCTCTCTGCAAACGCACTGCACTCACAACCAAATCAATCAAAATCACAGCCAATCAGAAGAGAGTGTGGGTGGAGTCTCTCTGCAAGCGCACTGCACTCACAACCAAATCAATCAAAATAACAGCCAATCAGAATAGAGTGTGGGTGGAGTCTCTCTACTGCACTCACAACCAAATCAATCAAAATCACAGCCAATCAGAAGAGAGTGTGGGTGGAGTCTCTCTGCAAGCGCACTGCACTCACAACCAAATCAATCAAAATCACAGCCAATCAGAAGAGAGTGTGGGCGGAGTCTCTCTGCAAACGCACTGCACTCACAACCAAATCAATCAAAATCACAGCCAATCAGAAGAGAGTGTGGGTGGAGTCTCTCTGCAAGCGCACTGCACTCACAACCAAATCAATCAAAATAACAGCCAATCAGAATAGAGTGTGGGTGGAGTCTCTCTACTGCACTCACAACCAAATCAATCAAAATCACAGCCAATCAGAAGAGAGTGTGGGTGGAGTCTCTCTGCAAGCGCACTGCACTCACAACCAAATCAATCAAAATCACAGCCAATCAGAAGAGAGTGTGGGCGGAGTCTCTCTGCAAACGCACTGCACTCACAACCAAATCAATCAAAATCACAGCCAATCAGAAGAGAGTGTGGGCGGAGTCTCTCTGCAAACGCACTGCACTCACAACCAAAACACTCACAAACATTTAATTAATAAATATTAAGTAATTTCTACATTATTAAAAATACACACTGAGTGACTGAAACAATCAGTGTCATTGAACACACGTGTTTGTTCACAGTTTGAACGTTCTTATGTCCTTTTACTTATTTTGAAGATCTGAGGTGAATTATCCACTGTCGCGGCTACAATAAATGATATTCAAACTCCCATTAAATTCTTTTAACATGAAATAAAGAACACAGTCAGTACGTGAGATGATCAATGTCTTTGAGTGTTGTAGTTGCAGCCGCGACTGACATCGCAGAAACAGAAATAGAAATAAAAAATAGAATCCTTGTTTATCAGCACTGGACAAAAACTGATTAGCATGGAAATCGCGGCGTCACGTCTGGATAAATCCTTCCGCGATTTCTTCTTTCATAATGTTTTATTATAAATTAGTAAAACATTTATGATGGCGAGACGTTGCTCTCTGAAACTGAAGGTGGCGCTCTTGATGTTGATCGATCATCTTATCATCTTTGCTGTGTACAATCTGAAACACAATCTATTCTCTTTCCCATTATGTGTGCGGACATTCGTCTTCCTCCTGAAACACCGGCTGCGTTTCCGAAGCGTCTCCACAGATATGAAGCGTCCCCTGATGGATACGAGCACAGAGGCACTGGGACCCCAAACACAGGCCCGCGGGTTTATAAAGGTGATCGTTTACAACGGCAGACGGCCATTAGAGAGAGAGAGAGAACCATCCTGAGGACATGATCTAATGCTCCTCCGTCTCAGACCGGACTGAAGACTACGCCTCCAGACAACAGCAGACGAGTAAAACACGACTCGCCAGTGCAGTCGCTCACACACACACACACACACACAGATGCGGTTCCTATTCCAGAGTCACGTCTGATGTTTAACATCTCTGATGGTTTGATAGGATTGTGACTCGTCAGATCCATACGGTCCAGAAAATGAAGGAAGAACAAAAGACATTTGCTACAACAACAAAATGTCTAAAACATCCTAAAACGTGCTAGCAACATGCTAATTCATGCTAGCAACGTGTTGATTTATGCTAACAACATGCTAATTCATGATAGCAACGTGTTGAATCATGCTAGCAAAATGCTAATTCATGCTAGCAAAATGCTAATTCATACTAACAAAATGCTAATTCATGTTAACAAAATGCTAATACATGCTTGCAACGTGTTAAAACATGTTAGCAACATTCCAATTCATGCTAGCAATGTGCTAATTCATGCTAGCAAAATGCTAATTCATGCTAACAAAATGCTAATACATGCTTGCAACGTGATAAATCATGCTAGCAACATGCTAATTCATGCTAGCAAAATGCTAAGAAAATGCTAATACATGCTTGCAACATGTTAAAACATGTTAGCAACATGCCAATTCATGCTAACAACATACTAGCAACAGGCTAAATCATGCTAGCAACATGGTAACTCATGCTAGCAATGTGTTAAACAATGCTAACAACATATTAATTCATGCTAACAATGTGTTAAAACATTCTAGCAATGTGCTAATTTATGCTAGCAAAATGCTAATTAATGCTAACAAAATGCTAATACATGCTTGCAATGTGTTAAAACATGTTAGCAACATGCCAATTCATGCTAACAACATACTAGCAACAGGCTAAATCATGCTAGCAACATGGTAATTCATGCAAGCAATGTGTTAAACCATGCTAACAACATACTAATTCATGCTAACAATGTGTTAAAACATTCTAGCAATGTGCTAATTTATGCTAGCAAAATGCTAATTAATGCTAACAAAATGCTAATGCATGCTTGCAACGTGTTAAAACATGTTAGCAACATGCCAATTTATGCTAACAACATACTAGCAACAGGCTAAATCATGTTAGCAACATGGTAATTCATGCTAGCAATGTGTTAAACCATGCTAACAACATACTAATTCATGCTAACAATGTGTTAAAACGTTCTAGCAATGTGCTAATTTATGCTAGCAATGTATTAAAATCTGCTACGTAAAATAATGCTAGACACATGCTAAAACAAGCTAACAACATGTTAGGAAGCTTATAAAATTTTCACATTTTCATACAAGGGTTTGTCAAGCCAACATAAAAGTTTGTGCCGAAAAACTTTAATTTCTAGTTGTCTAGAACTCAGTAGAACCAGGTGAGTGCAACCCAGTGTTTCTGTTCTATTCCTCCCATCAATCCTCAACGAACCTCGTCATCTGCACACTCTTTCATCACTCATGAGCCGATTCCATTTCACGTCAGTCAGAGAGATCGACAGACAGAGAGAAAGAAAGACGCCCGTCTCTAATTTACACAATAATAATAATTTGCCAGCTCAAGCATGCAGATAATCGGATGAGCGTGTGATTGAAAGCTTTAGCGAGGCGTGAACACATCTATGACTGATGTCTCATGACAAACTCACTCACACAAAGCCTTATTTCCATCTGACTGACACGAAGACCTGTGCTGATAAACGCCGCATTGTTCCCGCAGCACCAAACGCAGGTTCACTTATGAAAGATGACATAAACCGTGTGACCTGATCCCTCCAGCTCCTGTGCTCGTTAATGCGCTGATTATAAAACACTCATTATGTCCTTCAATAGCAGCGACAAAAAACAGGGACGGAAACAATTTTCACTCAGAAATTGCTCGTATTTCACACAAAACATGATATATATACAAGATTATGTTTCTGACTCCATTGGCAGATATACAGTATTCTTCTTTTAACCATAAATTCACTTCATTCTGATACATTTAATAGATTGCTTTTAAATTCGGATTTAACCCTCTCTGTGCACTTCGCATGTGAATGCACTATATTTTAGTTCGATACTGTTTTTTATTTAATATTTAGTATTTTTAGGGGATTTTATGGTAGTAAATTATATTTTCGCTGTATTTATAATCCATTTATTCACTCTTTGAGCGTAGAGCTGATAATTTAATGTCCAGCTTAAACTGTGGTAAATCTGGAACGCTTTAGAGCGACAGACTGAAGTTTGATCTCTTCTCAAACACGACACTTGCAGATTATATTTTTAAAGTGACAAAAAGTTTTAAAAAGTGAACTTAAGTTACAGAATTTTACGTTTATTGTCATGAAAAATGCACAAAAATACTATTTTCAATTGTTATATTTTCAAAGCCGGTTTCCCTCTAAAAGTGAGCTAATCTCAGCCGTAACTCTCCCCCAGTGTGTTCCGCATGTGAGGCTGATCTCTCAGTAAACCAGCGTTCAGTGAGATGTTGTTCGGCTGCAGTTCCAAACGCTTCCACTAGAGGAAACTCGTCTCGCATTCATTTCCAATGCGGCATTTCTGACCGCGAGGAGCACAAGTGTGACTGTTGTTATCAGGACCATTTAACCTGTTCCAGTCATGGCCACGATGTGTGTGTGTGTGTGTGTGTTCACACAGCAAGTGCCAAAATTTCAGACCATTCCGATAAAGAAAGAATTAAAAACGTCAATTGTTTCTGTCAAAAATGAAGAGCACCAGAGGGAATGTTTAGATATGTGAACTGCAAAACAGAACATCATGTTTTGTTTCATTTACAACTTCGAGAAATCATTTTTTGTACAGGCGACATCACGCCAAACCATCAACTACTGATAATGACATCACAGTTTCATCTCTCAGAGTGTGTGTGTGTGTGTGGTTCGTGTCTGACAGGAGAGCGTCTCTAAAGCTGTCAGAAGGAGTCAAGGCTGATTCGTCTGCGCAGACCTTTGACCTTTGGAGAAAGAGTAAACGCAGGGAAACGTGCGTCGCATCCGAACCCTGGAGTCGTGGAGTCAGAGAAAACCTCCTGAAGCTCAACTGTGTTTATTACGTCAAACCTGACAGAAAACCACAGAAGAAGACAAACAAGCCTCACACACACACACACACACACACACGCACACACGCACACACGCACACACACACACACACACACACACGCACACACAGAGCTGGTCGTCGGCGCCGTGTCTGTCTGTCAGAAGCCTCATGAATAATTCACAGCGCAGAGTCTCTGCAAACCCATTTAGCTGAAACACAGCGTTCGTGTCGCCGAGAGAAACACTGATGCAGAAACACCGTTCCTGATGGGAAAAGCGGGATAACTCGTCACTGCCCGGCCAGAACAGCAGATCCTGCAGGAGTCACTGCAAACACCACGCGTTTCTGCCTCGGTTCCAGCACTCACATCTAAACGTTCTGATATCAAGAGACATTTACTGGAGGAGAACAATGACTGAAGATATTACATCTCGCTTTCTAAAAAATGCATCAAAATGGAGTTTGAGCTTAAAGGAGGAGTTCACTTCAGAATTAAAATGTCCTGATAATTTACTCTCCCGCACATCAATCAAGATGTCCATGTCTTTCTTTCTCCAGTCGAAGAAATGAAGGTTTTGAGGAAAATCCACGTGAGGGAGAGCACATTATCAGGACATTTTAAAACAAGAACCAATATCTGCCAATGGAGTCAGAACAATAATCTGGGTTCTCTTTGAATTAAGTTAATTTTTAAGTTATTTTGCTTCTTCTCCAGTAAATGTGTCTTGATTTAAGAATGTTTGGATGTTAGTGCTGGAGAACGACACAGAAACACTGAGGAAGACCGAGATGTTTTGAGGTGTTGTAAATCTAATGGATTCACAGGAACTGCAGATTCAGGGAAAATACGGAGAAACAAAAGCGCTCGTCGTCTGAGGAAGAAAAGGAAAACCCTCAGGCAAACTAACCACTGTTAACACTGCAGTGACCTCACACACACAATCACAATCATAAACAAACATCCCTGTGCGAGTGTGTGTGTGTGAGTGTGTGTGAGTGTGATCTGAATCGCCTCCACACACAGGAAGCTGGATTAGAACGACAGGAAGAGATTTCACTGAGTTGTAATTAGCAGAAACACTCCTACACAAACTCAAAGTTTGACTTTCTTCAGTGAAACACACAAAAAAATAACGCTGTGATAACGCTGGGTAATAACGCTGGGTGATAATGCTGGGTAATAAGACTGGGTAATAACGCTGGGTGATAACGCTGGGTGATAACGCTGGGTGATAATGCTGGGTAAAAACGCTGGGTGATAACGCTGGGTGATAACGCTGGGTAATAAGACTGGGTAATAACGCTGGGTGATAACGCTGGGTGATAACGCTGGGTGATAACGCTGGGTGATAACGCTGGGTGATAACGCTGGGTGATAACGCTGGGTAATAAGACTGGGTAATAACGCTGGGTGATAACGCTGGGTGATAACGCTGGGTGATAACGCTGGGTGATAACGCTGGATGATAACGCTGGGTGATAACGCTGGGTGATAACGCTGGATGATAACGCTGGGTGATAACGCTGGGTGATAACGCTGGGTGATAATGCTGGGTAATAAGACTGGGTAATAACGCTGGGTGATAACGCTGGGTGATAACGCTGGGTAATAACGCTGGGTGATAACGCTGGGTATTAACGCTGGGTGATAACGCTGGGTGATAACGCTGGGTGATAACGCTGGGTGATAACGCTGGGTGATAACGCTGGGTGATAACGCTGGGTGATAATGCTGGGTAATAAGACTGGGTAATAACGCTGGGTGATAACGCTGGGTGATAACGCTGGGTAATAACGCTGGGTGATAACGCTGGGTATTAACGCTGGGTGATAACGCTGGGTGATAACGCTGGGTGATAACGCTGGGTGATAACGCTGGGTAATAATGCTGGGTGATAACGCTGGGTAATAACGCTGGGTAATAACACTGGGTGATAACGCTAGGTGATAACGCTGGGTGATAACGCTGGGTAATAATGCTGGGTGATAACGCTGGGTGGTAACGCTGGGTGATAACGCTGGGTGGTAACGCTGGGTGATAACGCTGGGAGAAAACGCTGGGTGATAACGCTGGGTGATAACGCTGGGTGTTAACGCTGGGTAATAACGCTGGGTGATAATGCTGGGTAATAACGCTGGGTGATAATGCTGGGTAATAACGCTGGGTAATAACGCTGGGTGATAACGCTGGGTGATAATGCTGGGTAATAACGCTGGGTGATAACGCTGGGTAATAACGCTGGGAAATAACGCTGGGTGATAACGCTGGGTGATAACGCTGGGTAATAACGCTGGGTGATAACGCTGGGTGATAACGCTGGGAGAAAACGCTGGGTGATAACGCTGGGTAATAACGCTGGGTGATAACGCTGGGTGATAACGCTGGGAGAAAACACTGGGTGATAACGCTGGGTAATAACGCTGGGTGATAACGCTGGGTGATAACGCTGGGTGATAACGCTGGGTAATAACGCTGGGTGATAACGCTGGGTAATAACGCTGGGTGATAACGCTGGGTGATAACGCTGGGTGATAACGCTGGGTAATAACGCTGGGTAATAACGCTGGGTGATAACGCTGGGTAATAATGCTGGGTGATAACGCTGGGTAATAACACTGCGTAATAACGCTGGGTGATAACGCTGGGTGATAACGCTGGGTAATAACACTGGGTGATAACGCTGGGTGATAACCCTGGGTAATAACACTGGGTGATAACGCTGGGTATTAACACTGGGTGATAACGCTGGGTGATAATGCTGGGTAATAACACTGGGTGATAACGCTGGGTGATAACGCTGGGTAATAACGCTGGGTAATAACGCTGGGTAATAACGCTGGGTGATAACGCTGGGTAATAACGCTGGGTAATAACGCTGGGTGATAACGCTGGATGATAACGCTGGGTGATAATGCTGGGTAATAACGCTGGGTGATAACGCTGGGTGATAACGCTGGGTGATAACGCTGGGTGATAATGCTGGGTAATAAGACTGGGTAATAACGCTGGGTGATAACGCTGGGTAATAACGCTGGGTGATAACGCTGGGTGATAACGCTGGGTGATAACGCTGGGTGATAACGCTGGGTGATAACGCTGGGTGATAACGCTGGGTAATAATGCTGGGTGATAACGCTGGGTGGTAACGCTGGGTGATAACGCTGGGTGGTAACGCTGGGTGATAACGCTGGGTGATAACGCTGGGTGATAACGCTGGGTAATAACGCTGGGTGATAACGCTGGGTGATAACGCTGGGTAATAACGCTGGGTGATAACGCTGGGTGATAACGCTGGGTGATAATGCTGGGTAATAAGACTGGGTAATAACGCTGGGTGTTAACGCTGGGTAATAACGCTGGGTGATAACGCTGGGTGATAACGCTGGGTAATAACGCTGGGTAATAACGCTGGGTGATAACGCTGGGTGATAACGCTGGGTAATAACGCTGGGTGATAACGCTGGGTGATAATGCTGGGTAATAACGCTGGGTGATAATGCTGGGTAATAACGCTGGGTAATAACGCTGGGTGATAACGCTGGGTGATAACGCTGGGAGAAAACGCTGGGTGATAACGCTGGGTAATAACGCTGGGTGATAACGCTGGGTGATAACGCTGGGAGAAAACGCTGGGTGATAACGCTGGGTAATAACGCTGGGTGATAACGCTGGGTGATAACGCTGGGAGAAAACGCTGGGTGATAACGCTGGGTAATAACGCTGGGTGATAACGCTGGGTGATAACGCTGGGTGATAACGCTGGGTAATAACGCTGGGTGATAACGCTGGGTAATAACGCTGGGTGATAACGCTGGGTGATAACGCTGGGTAATAACGCTGGGTAATAACGCTGGGTGATAACGCTGGGTGATAACGCTGGGTGATAACGCTGGGTAATAATGCTGGGTGATAACGCTGGGTGGTAACGCTGGGTGATAACGCTGGATAATAACGCTGGGTGATAACGCTGGGTAATAACGCTGGGTGATAACGCTGGGTAATAACACTGGGTAATAACGCTGGGTGATAACGCTGGGTGATAACGCTGGGTAATAACACTGGGTGATAACGCTGGGTGATAACGCTGGGTAATAACACTGGGTGATAACGCTGGGTAATAACACTGGGTGATAACGCTGGGTGATAATGCTGGGTAATAACACTGGGTGATAACGCTGGGTGATAACGCTGGGTAATAACACTGGGTAATAACGCTGGGTAATAACGCTGGGTAATAACGCTGGGTGATAACGCTGGGTGATAACGCTGGGTAATAACGCTGGGTAATAACGCTGGGTGATAATGCTGGGTAATAACGCCGGGTAATAACGCTGGGTGATAACGCTGGGTGATAACGCTGGGTAATAACGCTGGGTGATAACGCTGGGTGATAACGCTGGGTGATAACGCTGGGTAATAACGCTGGGTGATAACGCTGGGTAATAACACTGGGTGATAACGCTGGGTGATAACGCTGGGTGATAACGCTGGGTGATAACGCTGGGTAATAACGCTGGGTGATAACGCTGGGTAATAAGACTGGGTAATAACGCTGGGTGATAATGCTGGGTAATGACACTGGGTGATAACGCTGGGTGATAACGCTGGGTAATAATGCTGGGTAATAACACTGGGTGATAACGCTGGGTGATAACCCTGGGTAATAACACTGGGTGATAACGCTGGGTATTAACACTGGGTGATAACGCTGGGTGATAATGCTGGGTAATAACACTGGGTGATAACGCTGGGTGATAACGCTGGGTAATAACGCTGGGTAATAACGCTGGGTAATAACGCTGGGTGATAACGCTGGGTAATAACGCTGGGTAATAACGCTGGGTGATAACGCTGGATGATAACGCTGGGTGATAATGCTGGGTAATAACGCTGGGTGATAACGCTGGGTGATAACGCTGGGTGATAACGCTGGGTGATAATGCTGGGTAATAAGACTGGGTAATAACGCTGGGTGATAACGCTGGGTAATAACGCTGGGTGATAACGCTGGGTGATAACGCTGGGTGATAACGCTGGGTGATAACGCTGGGTGATAATGCTGGGTAATAATGCTGGGTGATAACGCTGGGTGGTAACGCTGGGTGATAACGCTGGGTGGTAACGCTGGGTGATAACGCTGGGTGATAACGCTGGGTGATAACGCTGGGTAATAACGCTGGGTGATAACGCTGGGTGATAACGCTGGGTAATAACGCTGGGTGATAACGCTGGGTGATAACGCTGGGTGATAATGCTGGGTAATAAGACTGGGTAATAACGCTGGGTGTTAACGCTGGGTAATAACGCTGGGTGATAACGCTGGGTGATAACGCTGGGTAATAACGCTGGGTAATAACGCTGGGTGATAACGCTGGGTGATAACGCTGGGTAATAACGCTGGGTGATAACGCTGGGTGATAATGCTGGGTAATAACGCTGGGTGATAATGCTGGGTAATAACGCTGGGTAATAACGCTGGGTGATAACGCTGGGTGATAACGCTGGGTGATAACGCTGGGAGAAAACGCTGGGTGATAACGCTGGGTAATAACGCTGGGTGATAACGCTGGGTGATAACGCTGGGAGAAAACGCTGGGTGATAACGCTGGGTAATAACGCTGGGTGATAACGCTGGGTGATAACGCTGGGAGAAAACGCTGGGTGATAACGCTGGGTAATAACGCTGGGTGATAACGCTGGGTGATAACGCTGGGTGATAACGCTGGGTAATAACGCTGGGTGATAACGCTGGGTAATAACGCTGGGTGATAACGCTGGGTGATAACGCTGGGTAATAACGCTGGGTAATAACGCTGGGTGATAACGCTGGGTGATAACGCTGGGTGATAACGCTGGGTAATAATGCTGGGTGATAACGCTGGGTGGTAACGCTGGGTGATAACGCTGGATAATAACGCTGGGTGATAACGCTGGGTAATAACGCTGGGTGATAACGCTGGGTAATAACACTGGGTAATAACGCTGGGTGATAACGCTGGGTGATAACGCTGGGTAATAACACTGGGTGATAACGCTGGGTGATAACGCTGGGTAATAACACTGGGTGATAACGCTGGGTAATAACACTGGGTGATAACGCTGGGTGATAATGCTGGGTAATAACACTGGGTGATAACGCTGGGTGATAACGCTGGGTAATAACACTGGGTAATAACGCTGGGTAATAACGCTGGGTAATAACGCTGGGTGATAACGCTGGGTGATAACGCTGGGTAATAACGCTGGGTAATAACGCTGGGTGATAATGCTGGGTAATAACGCCGGGTAATAACGCTGGGTGATAACGCTGGGTGATAACGCTGGGTAATAACGCTGGGTGATAACGCTGGGTGATAACGCTGGGTGATAACGCTGGGTAATAACGCTGGGTGATAACGCTGGGTAATAACACTGGGTGATAACGCTGGGTGATAACGCTGGGTGATAACGCTGGGTGATAACGCTGGGTGATAACGCTGGGTAATAACGCTGGGTGATAACGCTGGGTAATAAGACTGGGTAATAACGCTGGGTGATAATGCTGGGTAATGACACTGGGTGATAACGCTGGGTAATAACGCTGGGTAATAACGCTGGGTAATAACGCTGGGTAATAACACTGGGTAATAACGCTGGGTAATAACACTGGGTGATAACGCTGGGTGATAATGCTGGGTAATAACGCCGGGTAATAACGCTGGGTGATAACGCTGGGTGATAACGCTGGGTAATAACGCTGGGTGATAACGCTGGGTGATAACGCTGGGTGATAACGCTGGGTAATAACGCTGGGTGATAACGCTGGGTAATAACACTGGGTGATAACGCTGGGTGATAACGCTGGGTGATAACGCTGGGTGATAACGCTGGGTGATAACGCTGAGTAATAACGCTGGGTGATAACGCTGGGTGCTAATGCTGGGTAATAACACTGGGTGATAACGCTGGGTGATAACGCTGGGTAATAACACTGGGTGATAACGCTGGGTAATAACGCTGGGTGATAACGCTGGGTAATAACACTGGGTAATAACGCTGGGTAATAACGCTGGGTAATAACGCTGGGTAATAACGCTGGGTAATAACGCTGGGTAATAACGCTGGGTAATAAACGCTGTTGTTGAGTAAACAAATGAATAGCGCGGTTTCATTTCGTTTCCCGTTTCTCGTATGTAACAGAAGTCGCAGCTCTTATCAATTGCACAACGTGGTGATCACACCAGTGCGAGCTCTGGAGCCCATTTGGTCGCAGTCTGGAGCCCTACTTTTTTCCCTTCAACTTCTTAAAGACAAAGTTACGCTAGATTTTAATGCAAAGGGTGCCGGTGTTGGGCCGAATTTCGACCCCCTGCCAAATTATTCAAATCAGTACCTGATTGCCTAATCCTAACCCCACCCCTAATCCTAACCCCTCCCCCACAACTAATCCTAACCCCTCCCCTAAGCCTAACCCCACCCCTAATCCTAACCCCTCCCCCAAAACTAATCCTAACCCCTCCCCTAAGCCTAACCCCAACCCTAATCCTAACCCCTCCCCCACAACAAATCCAAAACCTACCAATGCTGGGGGGGTTCGAGATTCGGCACAACAGCGGTGTGATTTCCCGCTCCACCATCACGCGTCTCTGTAATGTGCACAGCTGCACGCCACAGACTGTCCAGGCGCCTTTTGCGTTCCGTCAACATTATGTTTTTCATTAACATTTAGAAAATCAATTTTTGACATTTGTGATTTGATTCAGAATCGTCCACATCTGAGAATCGATTCCCCCACCCCTAATGACGATCAGTCACGCCATTGGCTGATTTCACACATGCTTCACGACGTAATCACGGTCAATGACATCAGTCACAGTCCACGTTTCATTGTGTGAACGTTCAACACTGAGCAGACGCTCACGTCAGTCTCGCTTTCACATCTGTAAACTTGGGAATTCACTACAATTCAAAGTAGAGAATGTCGATTGCATTTAAAGTGTTGGTTATAGGATTTCACACACACACACACACACACACACAGGTTAAATAAGTTGTGTTAGTAAAGCCTGTTGTATTCCCGCTGATAACACACGCGCGCACACACACACAGACACACACACACACACACACACACACACGTTAAATAAGCTGTGTTAGTAAAGTCTGTCGTATTCCTGCTGATAACACACGCGCGCACACACACACACACACACACACACACACACACACACACACACACACACACACACACATGGGTTAAATAAGCTGTGTTAGTAAAGCCTGTTGTATTCCCGCTGATAACACACACACACACACACACGCTGATAACAGTATTTTCTCAGAGAGTTTGAGCTGAAGGACTGGAGAATCACGTGTATCAACACACCAACAACAATGTGCAAATGAGACATTTCAACACAAAAGGCATCATGTAGCAAAGTGCAAAACTGTGTCGTTCCGTGTAGCCGCTCTTTTCTTCTCTAGCGCTTTTCCGTCCGCACTCAACCCTGTTTAAATACAAATAAGCAATCGCATCTTTTCTATTATTGCACATGAATTATTGAGCAACACTCCATCGTGTTTACAGCTCTGACTGCAGCGAGAGAGAGAGCGAACGACAGAGAGAGAGAGAGAGAGAGAGAGAGACACCGAATGACAGACAGAGAGAGAGAGAGAGAGACCGAACGACAGAGAGAGAGAGAGAGAGAGAGAGAGAGAGAGAGAGAGAGACACCGAATGACAGAGAGAGAGAGAGAGAGAGAGAGAGAGAGAGAGAGACTGATTTCATCCCGTCACTCAGACAGAATCTATTTGCATTCCTAAAGACGATCCATCCATTCCCAGCGGAGACGCACGCCACACGCCACACAAGGAAAACGCTTCCCGACAGAGACAGAGAACAAGAGACGAGAGGCTGAGACTCACACATCTACTGACAGATATACACTCACCGGCCACTTTATTAGGTACCCCATGCTAGTAACGGGTTGGACCCCCTTTTGCCTTCAGAACTGCCTCAATTCTTCATGGCATAGATTCAACAAGATGCTGGAAGCATTCCTCAGGGAGTTTGGTCCATATTGACATGATGGCATCACACAGTTGCCGCAGATTTGTCGGCTGCACATCCATGATGCGAATCTCCCGTTCCACCACATCCCAAAGATGCTCTATTGGGTTGAGATCTGGTGACTGTGGAGGCCATTTTAGTACAGTGAACTCATTGTCATGTTCAAGAAACCAATTTGAAATGATTAGAGCTTTGTGACATGGTGGAAGTAGCCATCAGAGGATGGGTACATGGTGGCCATAAAGGGATGGACATGGTCAGAAACAATGCTCAGGTAGGCCGTGGCATTTAAACGATGCCCAATTGGCACTAAGGGGCCTAAAGTGTGCCAGGAAAACATCCCCCACACCATTACACCACCACCACCAGCCTGCACAGTGGTAACAAGGCATGATGGTTCCATGTTCTCATTCTGTTTACGCCAAATTCTGACTCTAACATCTGAATGTCTCAACAGAAATCGAGACTCATCAGACCAGGCAACATTTTTCCAGTCTTCAACTGTTCAATTTTGGTGAGCTCTTGCAAATTGTAGCCTCTTTTTCCTATTTGTAGTGGAGATGAGTGGTACCCGGTGGAGTCTTCTGCTGTTGTAGCCCATCCGCCTCAAGGTTGTGCGTGTTGTGGCTTCACAAATGCTTTGCTGCATACCTCGGTTGTAACGAGTGGTTATTTCAGTCACTGTTGCCCTTCTATCAGCTCGAACCAGTCTGGCCATTCTCCTCTGACCTCTGGCATCAACAAGGC
>JARWKJ010000004.1:366743-369243 GCA_029959095.1 Rhinichthys osculus
TAGAATAATGGATGGATGAATGGATGGATGGATGGATGGATGGATGATGGATGATGGATGGATGGATAGAACAATGGATGGATGGATGGATGGATGATGGATGGATAGAACAATGGATGGATGGATAGAACAATGGATGGATGATGGATGATGGATGGATAGAACAATGGATGGATGATGGATGGATGGATAGAACAATGGATGGATGGATGGATGGATGATGATGGATGGATGGATAGAACAATGGATGGATGGATGATGGATGGATAGAACAATGGATGGATGAATGGGTGGATGGATGGATGGATGGATGGATAGAACAATGGATGGATGGATGGATGGATGGATGGATGATGGATGGATGGATGGATGGATGGATAGAACAATGGATGGATGAATGGATGGATGGATGGATAGAACAATGGATGGATGGATGGATGGATGGATGGATGATGGATGGATGGATAGAACAATGGATGGATGAATGGGTGGATGGATGGATGGATGGAATGATAGAATCAATACCATTACCTTCCAAACGATCCTAATGCTCGGAGAGTGTTTTTGTTTTTCCACAATGTGAAAGTCTCGGCGTTGGATTATTCGGTGTATTTCACTGTGGATGATTTGGTCAGTTTCGGCGCAGGCTTTGCAAACACACTTTTACTTTCATGGATATGCCAGCAACGCCACAAACATTGTGTTAGTAATCATGTTTATTCTAATGTTCTGTGATCAGTGATTACTGATGTACAATCATTCAAGTTCAGACAGATTATCTCTCAAAACTGTTTATGCATCAGTAAATCAAGCCAGTGACGAAACGATAAAACTTCACGTCGTTTCTCTTAGTAGGATGAAAATAATCTTATTTAAACTGTGATTAAATTATATACAGAAAGCGAGAATCCCTTTTTAATCGCCCAAGCTGTCAATCACACAGCGCGAGTTATCTGGACACTCGTTATGAAATCGATGACGCTGTAACACTGCACAACGAAGCTCTTACTGTATTTACATCGCGTTTGCGTTGTTATTTGGTGAAAGCATTGGTGAGAGAGCAGAAACTGCGTCGCACTGATGAGATCACTTCATTCACGCGAGCAACAGACTCAAATCAATAACTACAATATAAATGACTATAAAATAACTTAAGACACACAATACCTGTTACAATATTTAAACACACACAAAAAAAACATGTTCAGAAAGGCAACAGTATCCAAATATACAATAAAGCGCAACAGGCTCGGCTTTTAATGTTGGCAGACATGCATGTTAATGAGCCAGATGTTGTGTAATGGTGAGCTGTCGTCCATTCAGCGGCGCCGCTCACCGACCAGGCCGAGCCCCCTCTCGCCTCGAGTGACGCGCTCAGAGCTGGTTCTCTACCAGAGGAGCCGGGCCAAATCTGTCCCAGTTTAAAAGGCTGTACTTTTCACAGGATATATGATCAATACTTTCACGATTCATTAATCTCGATTGCTGTAATAGTAAAAACGTAGTAAAAGTTTTCGAGAGAGTTCCGCATGTAATACTAGCTATATGCAAACATGTCAGCCAATCACAGCAGTGGGCGTTTACACTGAAGACTCACAGCCAATCACAGCAGTGGGCGTTTACACTGAAGACTCACAACCAATCACAGCAGTGGGCGTTTACACTGAAGACTCACAGCCAATCACAGCAGTGGGCGTTTACACTGAAGACTCACAGCCAATCACAGCAGTGGGCGTTTACACTGAAGACTCAGCCAAACACAGCAGTGGGCGTTTACACTGAAGACTCAGCCAATCACAGCAGTGGGCGTTTACACTGAAGGCTCAGCCAATCACAGCAGTGGGCGTTTACACTGAAGACTCACAGCCAATCACAGCAGTGGGCGTTTACACTGAAGACTCACAGCCAATCACAGCAGTGGGCGTTTACACTAAATACTCACAGCCAATCACAGCAGTGGGCGTTTACACAGAGGTCTCACAGCCAATCACAGCAGTGGGCGTTTACACTGAAGACTCACAGCCAATCACAGCAGTGGGCGTTTACACTGAAGACTCACAGCCAATCACAGCAGTGGGCGTTTACACAGAGGTCTCACAGCCAATCACAGCAGTGGGCGTTTACACTGAAGACTCACAGCCAATCACAGCAGTGGGCGTTTACACTGAAGTCTCACAACCAATCACAGCAGTGGGCGTTTACACTGAAGGCTCAGCCAATCACAGCAGTGGGCGTTTACACTGAAGACTCACAGCCAATCACAGCAGTGGGCGTTTACACTGAAGACTCACAGCCAATCACAGCAGTGGGCGTTTACACTGAAGACTCACAGCCAATCACAGCAGTGGGCGTTTACACTGAAGACTCACAGCCAATCACAGCAGTGGGCGTTTACACTGAAGACTCACAGCCAATCACAGCAGTGGGCGTTTACACTGAAGGCTCAGCCAATCACAGCAGTGGGCGTTTACACTGAAGGCTCAGCCAATCACAGCAGTGG
>JARWKJ010000004.1:389243-419243 GCA_029959095.1 Rhinichthys osculus
CATTGATCAACGGAAATGTCAGAGCTGCAGAAATCATTTACGGAAAATGACTGATATTTATGAGATAAGCTTTTGCAACACTTTCATTTGTTATCGTAAGTATTTCATTCACTGGATGAAACAAAATACACATTAACATGATTTGTTCAAATATAAACTGTAAAAACACTATCTTGCCAAAATTTTGGAGACGTCTGCCTTTACATGCACATGAACTTTAATGACATCCCATTCCTGATCCGTGGGTTTAATATGGAGTTGCTCCATCATTTGCTGCTATAACAGCTTCAGCTCTTCTGGGAAGGCTTTCCACAAGGGTTAGGAGTGTGTTTATGGGGATGTTTGCCCATTCTTCTAGAAGCGCATTAGTGAGGTCCGGCACTGCGTCCCACGCTTTACTCCACTGCATCCCACGCTTTACACCACTGCATCCCACGCTTTACTCCACTGCATCCCCCGCTTTACTCCACTGCATCCCACGCTTTACTCCACTGCATCCCCCGCTTTACACCACTGCATCCCACGCTTTACTCCACTGCATCCCACGCTTTACCCCACTGCATCCCACGCTTTACTCCACTGCACCCCACGCTTTACCCCACTGCATCCCACGCTTTACCCCACTGCATCCCACGCTTTACTCCACTGCATCCCACGCTTTACTCCACTGCATCCCACGCTTTACATCACTGCACCCCACGCTTTACTCCACTGCACCCCACGCTTTACCCCACTGCATCCCACGCTTTACACCACTGCGTCCCACGCTTTACTCCACTGCATCCCACGCTTTACACCACTGCATCCCACGCTTTACCCCACTGCATCCCACGCTTTACACCACTGCGTCCCACGCTTTACTCCACTGCATCCCACGCTTTACACCACTGCATCCCACGCTTTACTCCACTGCATCCCACGCTTTACTCCACTGCACCCCACGCTTTACCCCACTGCGTCCCACGCTTTACACCACTGCATCCCACGCTTTACAACACTGCATCTCACGCTTTACACCACTGCATCCCACGCTTTACACCACTGCATCCCACGCTTTACCCCACTGCATCCCACGCTTTACACCACTGCATCCCACGCTTTACCCCACTGCATCCCACACTTTACTCCACTGCATCCCACGCTTTACACCACTGCATCCCCCGCTTTACACCACTGCATCCCACGCTTTACTCCACTGCATCCCACGCTTTACTCCACTGCATCCCACGCTTTACACCACTGCATCCCAAGCTTTACACCACTGCATCTCTTGCTTTACTCCACTGCACCCCACGCTTTACACCACTGCATTTCATGCTTTACTCCACTGCATCTCACGCTTTACTCCACTGCATCCCACGCTTTACACCACTGCATCCCACGCTTTACTCCACTGCATCCCATGCTTTACTCCACTGCATCCCACGCTTTACACCACTGCGTCCCACGCTTTACTCCACTGCATCCCATGCTTTACTCCACTGCATCCCACGCTTTACACCACTGCATCCCATGCTTTACTCCACTGCATCCCACGCTTTACTCCACTGCATCCCACGCTTTACTCCACTGCATCCCACGCTTTACACCACTGCATCCCACGCTTTACACCACTGCATCCCACGCTTTACTCCACTGCATCCCACGCTTTACACCACTGCATCCCACGCTTTACTCCACTGCATCCCACGCTTTACACCACTGCATCCCACGCTTTACCCCACTGCATCCCACGCTTTACACCACTGCATCCCACGCTTTACACCACTGCATCCCATGCTTTACTCCACTGCATCTCACGCTTTACTCCACTGCATCCCATGGTTTACCCCACTGCATCCCATGCTTTACCCCACTGCATCCCATGCTTTACTCCACTGCATCCCACGCTTTACACCACTGCATCCCACGCTTTACTCCACTGCATCCCACGCTTTGCACCACTGCATCCCATGCTTTACTCCACTGCATCCCACGCTTTACACCACTGCATCCCACGCTTTACTCCACTGCATCCCACGCTTTACACCACTGCATCCCACGCTTTACACCACTGCATCCCACGCTTTACTCCACTGCATCCCACGCTTTACACCACTGCATCCCACGCTTTACTCCACTGCATCCCACGCTTTACACCACTGCATCCCACGCTTTACTCCACTGCATCCCACGCTTTACTCCACTGCATCCCAGCTTTACTCCACCGCATCCCACGCTTTACTCCACTGCATCCCACGCTTTACACCACTGCATCCCACGCTTTACACCACTGCATCTCATGCTTTACTCCACTGCACCCCACGCTTTACACCACTGCATCTCTTTACTCCACTGCATCCCACGCTTTACACGACTGCATCCCACGCTTTACTCCACTGCACCCCACGCTTTACACCACTGCGTCCCACGCTTTACTCCACTGCATCCCACGCTTTACTCCACTGCATCCCACGCTTTACACCACTGCATCCCACGCTTTACTCCACTGCATCCCACGCTTTACACCACTGCGTCCCACGCTTTACTCCACTGCATCCCATGCTTTACTCCACTGCATCCCACGCTTTACACCACTGCATCCCACGCTTTACTCCACTGCATCCCACGCTTTACTCCACTGCATCCCACGCTTTACTCCACTGCATCCCACGCTTTACACCACTGCATCCCACGCTTTACACCACTGCATCCCATGCTTTACTCCACTGCATCCCATGCTTTACACCACTGCATCCCACGCTTTACTCCACTGCATCCCACGCTTTACACCACTGCATCCCACGCTTTACTCCACTGCATCCCACGCTTTACCCCACTGCATCCCACGCTTTACCCCACTGCATCCCATGCTTTACTCCACTGCATCCCATGCTTTACACCACTGCATTCCACGCTTTACACCACTGCATCCCATGCATTACTCCACTGCATCCCATGCTTTACTCCACTGCATCCCACGCTTTACACCACTGCATCCCACGCTTTACACCACTGCATCCCATGCTTTACACCACTGCATCCCACGCTTTACACCACTGCATCTCATGCATTACTCCACTGCATCCCATGCTTTACCCCACTGCATCCCATGCTTTACTCCACTGCATCCCATGCTTTACTCCACTGCATCCCACGCTTTACACCACTGCATCCCACGCTTTACTCCACTGCATCCCATGCTTTACTCCACTGCATCCCATGCTTTACTCCACTGCATCCCATGCTTTACTCCACTGCATCCCATGCTTTACTCCACTGCATCCCACGCTTTACACCACTGCATCCCATGCTTTACTCCACTGCATCCCATGCTTTACTCCACTGCATCCAATGCTTTACTCCACTGCATCCCACGCTTTACACCACTGCATCCCATGCTTTACTCCACTGCATCCCACGCTTTACACCACTGCATCCCATGCTTTACTCCACTGCATCCCACGCTTTACACCACTGCATCCCATGCTTTACTCCACTGCATCCCATGCTTTACTCCACTGCATCCCATGCTTTACTCCGCTGCATCCCACGCTTTACACCACTGCATCCCATGCTTTACTCCACTGCATCCCATGCTTTAAACCACTGCATCCCACGCTTTACACCACTGCACCCCACGCTTTACACCACTGCATCCCACGCTCTGCATTGCACTTGGTGATGTAAGGCTTGGATGCAACTGCTCGGCCATGGAAACCAATTCTAAAGACACACCTTTTTCATCAGCACCTGAACAATTAATACTAGCACTTTTCTATTTTATATGTTTTGTTTTTCTGAAGAAAAACTTGCTATGTGTACTGTGCTAGACTAACTGAGACTTGTTAAAGCACTTGTATACTGTTGCCCTCTTGTTGGTCTGATTGATTCTATTGTTCTCCTCATTTGTAAGTCGCTTGGGATAAAAGCGTCATGATAATGATTAATGCTAAATGATTCAATGTAAATGATCCACCGAAACTCACCCGGTAGGACTCTCAGGTCGGCGTCTGTGCCGGTGCGGGAGCTTCCCGGATTCTCCGCCAGGCATCGGTATGTGGCCGAGTCGGGCGGCTGAACCCTGCTGACCTGCAGTGACCCCGAGGGCAGGATGACCACTCTGCTCTCGGGGTCAAAGGTCAAGGGCAGGTCCTCCCGATTCTTCTGCCAGCGCACCACAGGCATGGGCTCCCCGGTGACCTCACACCGCAGAAGAGCAGTGTCACCCAGGTGTGTGGAGACTGACTCCGTGGGGACGACCACTCGCAGAGGACCTGAATGAGAACAGCAGAGAGACGGAGTGTTAGTGTGTGTGTGTGTGTGTGTGTGTGTGTGGAGACCGACTCAATGGGGACGACCACTCGCAGAGGACCTGAGGGAGAACAGCAGAGACATGGAGACTGAGACACAAGAAGTGAGTTAGAGTGAGTGTGTGTGTGTGTGTGTGTGTGTGTGTGTGTGTGTGTGTGTGTGTGTGTGGCTGTGTGTGTGTGTGTGTGTGTGTGTGTGTATACACAAATAAATTCACTTGCATTTGCTTGCTTCATTCCAATCTGATGTCAAAATAGTTATTGTTACAGTTTTAATTTTATTTTGTTACAATTTAAAGACTTTTTGTAGCAGTAAATAAATAATTGACCATTTATTCTGTTTTAGGTCATTTCTATAGCTATGTTTTTTTTTTTATGTGAAGAATGCACATGTTTTGATGCAAACCATGTGATATATTTTTCTTTACTTCTGCGAACTGTACATGAAGCTGGATCATCTTTAGACGTGGACTCAAGTTCAGAAAAGCAGCTTCACAACTGGACTATGACCTCAAGTGGACAAAACATCATGATTGGCATCTCAAACATGAGCTCATTTACATATGACCACCAACTTTTAAATATCAACACCTGAATATTCAGTAACATTATCGATTTCACTGCACTGACACAATCAAATGAGAACAAAACTTGAACTGAATTATAGGCCACTTCTGAGTAAAAATAATTTATATATATATATATATATAAGCGGTTGAAGTGAGTCTCAGAGGACGGAGATCTTGCTAATAACGTTCGTGACTGTGTGTTTATGTGGTTTGAGCCCCGCATTACACAAACTCACAAGGGAACCACAATTATTTCTCAGCTTTTTGCCAACAAACTGTGTTGCCGGAGTCCTGCATCTTATCGCAGTGATTATTGTTAACATCATTCCCTTAACTGCCTCCAATTACACTCAGCGTGTGTGTGTGTGTGTTAACTGAACAGCCTCGGGCACACACACACACACACACACACACACACACACACACAGCCGTATATAACCTCTGATTATCAGCATCAGAACATAAACGAGGTCAAACAAGGGAATGTGAAACAGATTGAGGCTAATATATAAATATGATTATCACTTACAGTCTAATCATGAGATCTGAAAAATGAAAGAGACGATTGGAACGGCATTCTGTCATCATTTACTCACACTCGAGTCTTTCTTCTGCTCATACCATTCACATGTTTGGGGAGAGTGAGATTTTATCTGACTTTATGAAAGAAATTTATATTTTTATTCATCAAGGACACATTACTTTGATACAAGTGGCAGGAAAGACCTTTATAACGTTACAAAAGTTTCTATTTCTGTTCATTAGAGCTTCTATTCATCAAAAAATACTGGAATGTAAAATGTATGAAGGTTTCCACATAAATCTGCAGCAGCTCAACTGTTTTCAACACTGATGATAGTCATAAATGTTTCATATCAGAATAATTTCTGAAGGATCATGTAAGACTGTAAGACTGTAATGATGCTGAAAATTCAGCTTTGATCACAGGAATAAATTACACTTTACTATATATTCACATAGAAAAGAACTGATTTACATTGGAATAATATTTCAATGTTTTTACTGTATTTTTTATCAAATAAATATACAAATACAAATATATACACACACTCTCTCCCTCTCTCTCTCTCTCTCTCTCACACACACACACACACACACACACACAGACACACACACAGACACACACACACACACACACACACACACACACACACACACACACACAACATCAAAAACTTCTTTAAAGCAACACAAAAGAGTTTATTAAAACAATGAAGCAGAAGCAGGGAGAACTGGAGGTGCTGGAAGCGACTCATAATCTCATACGCATGTTATGAATGTGCTGAATATGAGCGTTTCCTGCGCTGATGAGGGACACATTGTGGCCTGTGATTACAGAACTTCATTATCTTCTCTCATTAAGAGGGTGTTCATATGCAAATTAATGGAGAGAGCGTTTAAATCTAATTAACAGAGAGAGAGAGAGAAATGAGGAGCGCGGCAGAGGAATTATTCAGCTCCTGCATTCCCAAAATAGAGGAATATCACAGGAGAGTGTGTGTGTGAGAGAGAACGAAAGCAGAGAGAGAGAGAGAACGAGTGAGGAAACTCAATCGACTCCTACAGTCGTCCCTCATGCTGAAGGTGCTGTAAATCATTTCAGTTGTTTTACTAACTTCATTCTCACAGCTTTTCTTTAAAACTCACATCAGGAAAATAAGAGAGTTCTGATCAAACTAAACCTTAATGTTCAGGATGATTGACAGGAAAAGAGTGTTTCTGATTGGCTACATACGCACAGGCCACTCCCACTGGACACTCCTGTGCTGCTCAAACATACCGGTAATAAATAAATAAATAAATAAAATAAAAAATACATATCATTAAAAAAAAAGAAAAGAAAAAAAAGATCAATCAAAACATTAAAAAAGTAAAATAAAATAATAATAAAAAATAATATAAATAAATAAATAAAAAATATAAAAATAAAATTACAAAGTAAAATATAATTAAATAAAAACAATGAAATGAAAACTAAATGAAAATCTAGATCTTCCTGCTGAATGGAGACAGAAGCGATTAGAGGAAGAGGACGATGATGAAGGCTAACAGCAGAGATGGATGACTAAACTAATCTCTTCCTCATGAATTACACCTGGAATCATTTGTCATGAATTAGACAGATCAATGCAGTGAAAGAGCGTAGTGTTTGACTCTTCAGGAACCAAACCAGCACTGACTGATTCTCTCACATCTCTGCACAACCCACCAGCTCGTTCCCTCGTTCCCCACGTCACGTGTTCAGCAACACGTCTAACACGCATCACTAAAGCGTCACGCGACACGTGTTCAGCAACATGTCTAACACGCATCACGTGTTCAGCAACACGTCTAACACGCATCACTAAAGCGTCACGCGACATATGTTCAGCAACAAGTCTAACACGCATCACGTGTTCAGCAACACGTCTAACACGCATCACTAAAGCGTCACGCATCACGTGTTCAGCAACACGTCTAACACGCATCACTAAAGCGTCACATGTTCAACAACACATCTAACATGCATCACCAAAGCGTCACGTGTTCAGCAAAACATCTAACACGCATCACGTGACACATGTTCAGAAACACGTCTAACACGCATCACTAAAACGTCACACGACACCTGTTCAGCAACATGTCTAACACGCATCACTAAAGCGTCACACGACACGTGTTCAGCAACACGTCTAACACGCATCACTAAAACGTCACACGACACCTGTTCAGCAACACGTCTAACACGCATCACTAAAGCGTCACGTGTTCAGCAACACGTCTAACACGCATCACGTGTTCAGCAACACGTCTAACACGCATCACTAAAGCGTCACGCGACATATGTTCAGCAACACGTCTAACACGCATCACGTGTTCAGCAACACGTCTAACACGCATCACTAAAGCGTCACACGACACGTGTTCAGCAACACGTCTAACACGCATCACTAAAGCGTCACGCGACACGTGTTCAGCAACACGTCTAACACACATTCACTAAAGCTTCACGCGACACGTGTTCAGCTACACGTCTAACACGCATCACTAAAGCGTCACATGTTCAACAACAGATCTAACATGCATCACTAAAGCGTCACGTGTTCAGCAAAACATCTAACACGCATCACATGTTCAGAAACACGTCTAACACGCATCACTAAAGCGTCATGCGACACGTTCAGCAACACGTCTAACACGTATCACTAAAACGTCACACGACACGTGTTCAGCAACATGTCTAACACGCATCACTAAAGCGTCACACGACACGTGTTCAGAAACACGTCTAACACGCATCACTAAAACGTCACGCGACACGTTCAGCAACACGTCTAACACGCATCACTAAAACGTCACACGACACGTGTTCAGAAACACGTCTAACACGCATCACTAAAACGTCACGCGACACGTGTTCAGCAACACGTCTAACACGCATCACGCGACACGTGTTCAGCAACACGTCTACCACGCATCACTAAAGCGTCACGCGACACGTGTTCAGCAACACGTCTAACACGCATCACGCGATATATGTTCAGCAACACGTCTAACACGCATCACGCGACACGTGTTCAGCAACACGTCTACCACGCATCACTAAAGCGTCACGCGACACGTGTTCAGCAACACGTCTAACACGCATCACTAAAGCGTCACGTGTTCAGCAACACATCTAACATGCATCACATGTTCAGCAACATGTCTAACACGCATCACTAAAGCGTCATTCGACACGTTCAGCAACACGTCTAACAAATATCACTAAAACGTCACACGACACGTGTTCAGAAACACGTCTAACACGCATCACTAAAACGTCACGCGACACGTTCAGCAACACGTCTAACACGCATCACTAAAACGTCACACGACACGTGTTCAGAAACACGTCTAACACGCATCACTAAAACGTCACGCGACACGTTCAGCAACACGTCTAACACGCATTACTAAAACGTCACGCGACACGTTTTCAGCAACACGTCTAACACGTATCACTAAAACGTCACACGACACGTGTTCAGAAACACGTCTAACACGCATCACTAAAACGTCACACGACACGTTCAGCAACACGTCTAACACGCATCACTAAAACGTCACGCGACACGTGTTCAGCAACACGTCTAACACGCATCACTAAAACGTCACATGACACGTTCAGCAACACGTCTACCACGCATCACTAAAGCGTCACGCGACACGTGTTCAGCAACACGTCTAACACGCATCACTAAAGCGTCACGTGTTCAGCAACACATCTAACATGCATCACGTGTTCAGCAACATGTCTAACACGCATCACTAAAGCATCACGCGACACGTGTTCAGCAACACGTCTAACACGCATCACGCGACATGTTCAACGACACATCTAACATGCATCACGCGACATGTTCAACAACACATCTAACATGCATCACTAAAGCGTCATGTGTTCAGCAAAACATCTAACACGCATCACGTGACACATGTTCAGCAACACGTCTAACACGCATCACTAAAGCGTCATTCGAAACGTTCAGCAACACGTCTAACAAATATCACTAAAACGTCACACGACACGTGTTCAGAAACACGTCTAACACGCATCACTAAAACGTCACGCGACACGTTCAGCAACACGTCTAACACGTATCACTAAAACGTCACACGACACGTGTTCAGAAACACGTCTAACACGCATCACTAAAACGTCACGCGACACGTTCAGCAACACGTCTAACACGCATCACTAAAACGTCACACGACACGTGTTCAGAAACACGTCTAACACGCATCACTAAAACGTCACGCGACACGTTCAGCAACACGTCTAACACGCATCACTAAAACGTCACGCGACACGTGTTCAGCAACACGTCTAACACGTATCACTAAAACGTCACACGACACGTGTTCAGAAACACGTCTAACACGCATCACTAAAACGTCACACGACACGTTCAGCAACACGTCTAACACGCATCACTAAAACGTCACGCGACACGTGTTCAGCAACACGTCTAACACGCATCACTAAAACGTCACATGACACGTTCAGCAACACGTCTAACACGCATCACTAAAACGTCACTTGACTCGTGTTCAGAAACACGTCTAACACGCATCACTAAAACGTCACGCGACATATGTTCAGCAACACGTCTAACATGCATCACTAAAACGTCACATGACACGTTCAGCAACACGTCTAACACGTATCACTAAAACGTCACGTGACACGTGTTCAGAAACACGTCTAACACGCATCACTAAAACGTCACGCGACACGTTCAGCAACACGTCTAACACGCATCACTAAAACGTCACACGACACGTGTTCAGAAACACGTCTAACACGCATCACTAAAACGTCACGCGACACGTTCAGCAACACGTCTGACACGCATCACTAAAACGTCACACGACACGTGTTCAGAAACACGTCTAACACGCATCACTAAAACGTCACACGACACGTGTTCAGAAACACGTCTAACACGCATCACTAAAACGTCACGCGACACGTTCAGCAACACGTCTAACACGCATCACTAAAACGTCACACGACACGTGTTCAGAAACACGTCTAACACGCATCACTAAAACGTCACGCGACACGTTCAGCAACACGTCTGACACGCATCACTAAAACGTCACACGACACGTGTTCAGAAACACGTCTAACACGCATCACTAAAACGTCACGCGACACGTTCAGCAACACGTCTAACACGCATCACTAAAGCGTCACACGACACGTGTTCAGCAACACGTCTAACACGTATCACTAAAACGTCACGCGACACGTGTTCAGGAACACGTCTAACACGCATCACTAAAACGTCACACGACACGTGTTCAGAAACACGTCTAACACGCATCACTAAAACGTCACACGACACGTGTTCAGAAACACGTCTAACACGCATCACTAAAACGTCACACGACACGTGTTCAGAAACACGTCTAACACGCATCACTAAAACGTCACGCGACACGTTCAGCAACACGTCTGACATGCATCACTAAAACGTCACACGACACGTGTTCAGAAACACGTCTGACACGCATCACTAAAACGTCACACGACACGTGTTCAGAAACACGTCTAACACGCATCACTAAAACGTCACGCGACACGTTCAGCAACACGTCTGACACGCATCACTAAAACGTCACACGACACGTGTTCAGAAACACGTCTGACACGCATCACTAAAACGTCACACGACATGTGTTCAGAAACACGTCTGACACGCATCACTAAAACGTCACACGACACGTGTTCAGAAACACGTCTAACACGCATCACTAAAACGTCACGCGACACGTTCAGCAACACGTCTGACACGCATCACTAAAACGTCACACGACACGTGTTCAGAAACACGTCTAACACGCATCACTAAAGCGTCACGTGTTCAGCAACACGTCTAACACGCATCACTAAAGCGTCACTCGTGTTCAGCAACATGTCTAATATGCATCACTAAAGCGTCACTCGTGTTCAGCAACATATCTAACACACATCACTAAAGCGTCACTCGTGTTCAGCAACATATCTAACACACATCACTAAAGCGTCACTCGTGTTCAGCAACATATCTAACACACATCACTAAAGCGTCACTCGTGTTCAGCAACATATCTAACACGCATCACTAAAGCGTCACTCGTGTTCAGCAACATATCTAACACGCATCACTAAAGCGTCACTCGTGTTCAGCAACATATCTAACACGCATCACTAAAGCGTCACTCGTGTTCAGCAACATATCTAACACGCATCACTAAAACGTCACACGACACGTGTTCAGAAACACGTCTAACACGCATCACTAAAACGTCACGCGACACGTTCAGCAACACGTCTAACACGCATCACTAAAGCGTCACACGACACGTGTTCAGCAACACGTCTAACACGTATCACTAAAACGTCACGCGACACGTGTTCAGGAACACGTCTAACACGCATCACTAAAACGTCACACGACACGTGTTCAGAAACACGTCTAACACGCATCACTAAAACGTCACACGACACGTGTTCAGAAACACGTCTAACACGCATCACTAAAACGTCACACGACACGTGTTCAGAAACACGTCTAACACGCATCACTAAAACGTCACGCGACACGTTCAGCAACACGTCTGACATGCATCACTAAAACGTCACACGACACGTGTTCAGAAACACGTCTGACACGCATCACTAAAACGTCACACGACACGTGTTCAGAAACACGTCTAACACGCATCACTAAAACGTCACGCGACACGTTCAGCAACACGTCTGACACGCATCACTAAAACGTCACACGACACGTGTTCAGAAACACGTCTGACACGCATCACTAAAACGTCACACGACATGTGTTCAGAAACACGTCTGACACGCATCACTAAAACGTCACACGACACGTGTTCAGAAACACGTCTAACACGCATCACTAAAACGTCACGCGACACGTTCAGCAACACGTCTGACACGCATCACTAAAACGTCACACGACACGTGTTCAGAAACACGTCTAACACGCATCACTAAAGCGTCACGTGTTCAGCAACACGTCTAACACGCATCACTAAAGCGTCACTCGTGTTCAGCAACATGTCTAATATGCATCACTAAAGCGTCACTCGTGTTCAGCAACATATCTAACACACATCACTAAAGCGTCACTCGTGTTCAGCAACATATCTAACACACATCACTAAAGCGTCACTCGTGTTCAGCAACATACCTAACACGCATCACTAAAGCGTCACTCGTGTTCAGCAACATATCTAACACGCATCACTAAAGCGTCACTCGTGTTCAGCAACATATCTAACACGCATCACTAAAGCGTCACTCGTGTTCAGCAACATATCTAACACGCATCACTAAAGCGTCACTCGTGTTCAGCAACATATCTAACACGCATCACTAAAGCGTCACTCGTGTTCAGCAACATATCTAACACGCATCACTAAAGCGTCACTCGTGTTCAGCAACATATCTAACACGCATCACTAAAGCGTCACTCGTGTTCAGCAACATATCTAACACGCATCACTAAAGCGTCACTCGTGTTCAGCAACATATCTAACACGCATCACTAAAGCGTCACTCGTGTTCAGCAACATATCTAACACACATCACTAAAGCGTCACTCGTGTTCAGCAACATATCTAACACGCATCACTAAAGCGTCACTCGTGTTCAGCAACATATCTAACACACATCACTAAAGCGTCACTCGTGTTCAGCAACATATCTAACACGCATCACTAAAGCGTCACTCTTGTTCAGCAACATATCTAACACGCATCACTAAAGCGTCACTCGTGTTCAGCAACATATCTAACACGCATCACTAAAGCGTCACTCGTGTTCAGCAACATATCTAACACGCATCACTAAAGCGTCACTCGTGTTCAGCAACATATCTAACACACATCACTAAAGCGTCACTCGTGTTCAGCAACATATCTAACACGCATCACTAAAGCGTCACTCGTGTTCAGCAACATATCTAACACGCATCACTAAAGCGTCACTCGTGTTCAGCAACATATCTAACACACATCACTAAAGCGTCACTCGTGTTCAGCAACATATCTAACACGCATCAGTAAAGCATCACTCGTGTTCAGCAACATATCTAACACACATCACTAAAGCGTCACTCGTGTTCAGCAACATATCTAACACGCATCACTAAAGCGTCACTCGTGTTCAGCAACATATCTAACACGCATCACTAAAGCGTCACTCGTGTTCAGCAACATATCTAACACGCATCACTAAAGCGTCACTCGTGTTCAGCAACATATCTAACACGCATCACTAAAGCGTCACTCGTGTTCAGCAACATATCTAACACGCATCACTAAAGCGTCACTCGTGTTCAGCAACATATCTAACACGCATCACTAAAGCGTCACTCGTGTTCAGCAACATATCTAACACACATCACTAAAGCGTCACTCGTGTTCAGCAACATATCTAACACGCATCACTAAAGCGTCACTCGTGTTCAGCAACATATCTAACACACATCACTAAAGCGTCACTCGTGTTCAGCAACATATCTAACACGCATCACTAAAGCGTCACTCTTGTTCAGCAACATATCTAACACGCATCACTAAAGCGTCACTCGTGTTCAGCAACATATCTAACACGCATCACTAAAGCGTCACTCGTGTTCAGCAACATATCTAACACGCATCACTAAAGCGTCACTCGTGTTCAGCAACATATCTAACACACATCACTAAAGCGTCACTCGTGTTCAGCAACATATCTAACACGCATCACTAAAGCATCACTCTTGTTCAGCAACATATCTAACACGCATCACTAAAGCGTCACTCGTGTTCAGCAACATATCTAACACACATCACTAAAGCGTCACTCGTGTTCAGCAACATATCTAACACGCATCAGTAAAGCATCACTCGTGTTCAGCAACATATCTAACACACATCACTAAAGCGTCACTCGTGTTCAGCAACATATCTAACACGCATCACTAAAGCGTCACTCGTGTTCAGCAACATATCTAACACGCATCACTAAAGCGTCACTCGTGTTCAGCAACATATCTAACACGCATCACTAAAGCGTCACTCGTGTTCAGCAACATATCTAACACGCATCACTAAAGCGTCACTCGTGTTCAGCAACATATCTAACACGCATCACTAAAGCGTCACTCGTGTTCAGCAACATATCTAACACGCATCACTAAAGCGTCACTCGTGTTCAGCAACATATCTAACACGCATCACTAAAGCGTCACTCGTGTTCAGCAACATATCTAACACGCATCACTAAAGCGTCACTCGTGTTCAGCAACATATCTAACACACATCACTAAAGCGTCACTCGTGTTCAGCAACATATCTAACACGCATCACTAAAGCGTCACTCGTGTTCAGCAACATATCTAACACACATCACTAAAGCGTCACTCGTGTTCAGCAACATATCTAACACGCATCACTAAAGCGTCACTCTTGTTCAGCAACATATCTAACACGCATCACTAAAGCGTCACTCGTGTTCAGCAACATATCTAACACGCATCACTAAAGCGTCACTCGTGTTCAGCAACATATCTAACACGCATCACTAAAGCGTCACTCGTGTTCAGCAACATATCTAACACGCATCACTAAAGCGTCACTCGTGTTCAGCAACATATCTAACACGCATCACTAAAGCGTCACTCGTGTTCAGCAACATATCTAACACGCATCACTAAAGCGTCACTCCTGTTCAGCAACATATCTAACACACATCACTAAAGCGTCACTCGTGTTCAGCAACATATCTAACACGCATCACTAAAGCGTCACTCGTGTTGAGCAACATATCTAACACGCATCACTAAAGCGTCACTCGTGTTCAGCAACATATCTAACACGCATCACTAAAGCGTCACTCGTGTTCAGCAACATATCTAACACGCATCACTAAAGCGTCACTCGTGTTCAGCAACATATCTAACACGCATCACTAAAGCGTCACTCGTGTTCAGCAACATATCTAACACGCATCACTAAAGCGTCACTCGTGTTCAGCAACATATCTAACACGCATCACTAAAGCGTCACTCGTGTTCAGCAACATATCTAACACGCATCACTAAAGCGTCACTCGTGTTCAGCAACATATCTAACACGCATCACTAAAGCGTCACTCGTGTTCAGTAACATATCTAACACGCATCACTAAAGCGTCACTCGTGTTCAGCAACATATCTAACACGCATCACTAAAGCGTCACTCGTGTTCAGCAACATATCTAACACACATCACTAAAGCGTCACTCGTGTTCAGCAACATATCTAACACGCATCACTAAAGCGTCACTCGTGTTCAGCAACATATCTAACACACATCACTAAAGCGTCACTCGTGTTCAGCAACATATCTAACACGCATCACTAAAGCGTCACTCGTGTTCAGCAACATATCTAACACGCATCACTAAAGCGTCACTCGTGTTCAGCAACATATCTAACACACATCACTAAAGCGTCACTCGTGTTCAGCAACATATCTAACACGCATCACTAAAGCGTCACTCGTGTTCAGCAACATCTAACACACATCACTAAAGCGTCACTCGTGTTCAGCAACATATCTAACACACATCACTAAAGCGTCACTCGTGTTCAGCAACATATCTAACACGCATCACTAAAGCGTCACTCGTGTTCAGCAACATATCTAACACGCATCACTAAAGCGTCACTCGTGTTCAGCAACATATCTAACACGCATCACTAAAGCGTCACTCGTGTTCAGCAACATATCTAACACGCATCACTAAAGCGTCACTCGTGTTCAGCAACATATCTAACACACATCACTAAAGCGTCACTCGTGTTCAGCAACATATCTAACACACATCACTAAAGCGTCACTCGTGTTCAGCAACATATCTAACACGCATCACTAAAGCGTCACTCGTGTTCAGCAACATCTAACACACATCACTAAAGCGTCACTCGTGTTCAGCAACATATCTAACACGCATCACTAAAGCGTCACTCGTGTTCAGCAACATATCTAACACGCATCACTAAAGCGTCACTCGTGTTCAGCAACATATCTAACACGCATCACTAAAGCGTCACTCGTGTTCAGCAACATATCTAACACACATCACTAAAGCGTCACTCGTGTTCAGCAACATATCTAACACGCATCACTAAAGCGTCACTCGTGTTCAGCAACATATCCAACACGCATCACTAAAGCGTCACTCGTGTTCAGAAACATATCTAACACGCATCACTAAAGCGTCACTCGTATTCAGCAACATATCTAACACGCATCACTAAAGCGTCACTCGTGTTCAGCAACATATCTAACACGCATCACTAAAGCGTCACTCGTGTTCAGCAACATATCTAACACGCATCACTAAAGCGTCACTCGTGTTCAGCAACATATCTAACACGCATCACTAAAGCGTCACTCGTGTTCAGCAACATATCTAACACACATCACTAAAGCGTCACTCGTGTTCAGCAACATATCTAACACACATCACTAAAGCGTCACTCGTGTTCAGCAACATATCTAACACACATCACTAAAGCGTCACTCGTGTTCAGCAACATATCTAACACGCATCACTAAAGCGTCACTCGTGTTCAGCAACATCTAACACACATCACTAAAGCGTCACTCGTGTTCAGCAACATATCTAACACGCATCACTAAAGCGTCACTCGTGTTCAGCAACATATCTAACACGCATCACTAAAGCGTCACTCGTGTTCAGCAACATATCTAACACGCATCACTAAAGCGTCACTCGTGTTCAGCAACATATCTAACACACATCACTAAAGCGTCACTCGTGTTCAGCAACATATCTAACACACATCACTAAAGCGTCACTCGTGTTCAGCAACATATCTAACACGCATCACTAAAGCGTCACTCGTGTTCAGAAACATATCTAACACGCATCACTAAAGCGTCACTCGTGTTCAGCAACATATCTAACACGCATCACTAAAGCGTCACTCGTGTTCAGCAACATATCTAACACGCATCACTAAAGCGTCACTCGTGTTCAGCAACATATCTAACACACATCACTAAAGCGTCACTCGTGTTCAGCAACATATCTAACACGCATCACTAAAGCGTCACTCGTGTTCAGCAACATATCTAACACACATCACTAAACCGTCACTCGTGTTCAGCAACATATCTAACACGCATCACTAAAGCGTCACTCGTGTTCAGCAACATATCTAACACGCATCACTAAAGCGTCACTCGTGTTCAGCAACACGTCTAACACACATCACTAAAGCGTCACTCGTGTTCAGCAACATATCTAACACGCATCACTAAAGCGTCACTCGTGTTCAGCAACACGTCTAACACACATCACTAAAGCGTCACTCGTGTTCAGCAACACGTCTAACACACATCACTAAAGCGTCACTCGTGTTCAGCAACATATCTAACACACATCACTAAAGCGTCACTCGTGTTCAGCAACACGTCTAACACGCATCACTAAAGCGTCACTCGTGTTCAGCAACACATCTAACACGCATCACTAAAGCGTCACTCGTGTTCAGCAACACATCTAACACGCATCACTAAAGCGTCACTCGTGTTCAGCAACACATCTAACACGCATCACTAAAGCGTCACTCGTGTTCAGAAACATATCTAACACGCATCACTAAAGCGTCACTCGTGTTCAGCAACATATCTAACACGCATCACTAAAGCGTCACTCGTGTTCAGCAACACATCTAACACACATCACTAAAGCGTCACTCGTGTTCAGCAACATATCTAACACGCATCACTAAAGCGTCACTCGTGTTCAGAAACATATCTAACACGCATCACTAAAGCGTCACTCGTGTTCAGCAACATATCTAACACGCATCACTAAAGCGTCACTCGTGTTGAGCAACATATCTAACACGCATCACTAAAGCGTCACTCGTGTTCAGCAACATATCTAACACACATCACTAAAGCGTCACTCGTGTTCAGCAACATATCTAACACGCATCACTAAAGCGTCACTCGTGTTCAGCAACATATCTAACACGCATCACTAAAGCGTCACTCGTTTTCAGCAACATATCTAACACGCATCACTAAAGCGTCACTCGTGTTCAGCAACATCTAACACGCATCACTAAAGCGTCACTCGTGTTCAGCAACATATCTAACACACATCACTAAAGCGTCACTCGTGTTCAGCAACATATCTAACACGCATCACTAAAGCGTCACTCGTGTTCAGCAACATATCTAACACGCATCACTAAAGCGTCACTCGTGTTCAGCAACATATCTAACACGCATCACTAAAGCGTCACTCGTGTTCAGCAACATATCTAACACGCATCACTAAAGCGTCACTCGTGTTCAGCAACATATCTAACACGCATCACTAAAGCGTCACTCGTGTTCAGCAACATCTAACACGCATCACTAAAGCGTCACTCGTGTTCAGCAACATGTCTAATATGCATCACTAAAGCGTCACTCGTGTTCAGCAACATATCTAACACACATCACTAAAGCGTCACTCGTGTTCAGCAACATATCTAACACGCATCACTAAAGCGTCACTCGTGTTCAGCAACATCTAACACGCATCACTAAAGCGTCACTCGTGTTCAGCAACATGTCTAATATGCATCACTAAAGCGTCACTCGTGTTCAGCAACATATCTAACACACATCACTAAAGCGTCACTCGTGTTCAGCAACATATCTAACACACATCACTAAAGCGTCACTCGTGTTCAGCAACATATCTAACACACATCACTAAAGCGTCACTCGTGTTCAGCAACATGTCTAATATGCATCACTAAAGCGTCACTCGTGTTCAGCAACATATCTAACACACATCACTAAAGCGTCACTCGTGTTCAGCAACATATCTAACACACATCACTAAAGCGTCACTCGTGTTCAGCAACATATCTAACACGCATCACTAAAGCGTCACTCGTGTTCAGCAACATATCTAACACACATCACTAAAGCGTCACTCGTGTTCAGCAACATATCTAACACACATCACTAAAGCGTCACTCGTGTTCAGCAACATATCTAACACGCATCACTAAAGCGTCACTCGTGTTCAGCAACATATCTAACACACATCACTAAAGCGTCACTCGTGTTCAGCAACATATCTAACACACATCACTAAAGCGTCACTCGTGTTCAGCAACATATCTAACACACATCACTAAAGCGTCACTCGTGTTCAGCAACATATCTAACACACATCACTAAAGCGTCACTCGTGTTCAGCAACATATCTAACACGCATCACTAAAGCGTCACTCGTGTTCAGCAACATATCTAACACACATCACTAAAGCGTCACATGTTCAGCAACACGTCTAACACGCATCACTAAAGCGTCACATGTTCAGCAACACGTCTAACACGCATCACTAAAGCGTCACTCGTGTTCAGCAACATATCTAACACGCATCACTAAAGCGTCACATGTTCAGCAACACGTCTAACACGCATCACTAAAGCGTCACTCGTGTTCAGCAACATATCTAACACGCATCACTAAAGCGTCACTCGTGTTCAGCAACATGTCTAATATGCATCACTAAAGCGTCACTCGTGTTCAGCAACATATCTAACACACATCACTAAAGCGTCACTCGTGTTCAGCAACATATCTAACACACATCACTAAAGCGTCACTCGTGTTCAGCAACATATCTAACACGCATCACTAAAGCGTCACTCGTGTTCAGCAACATATCTAACACGCATCACTAAAGCGTCACTCGTGTTCAGCAACATATCTAACACGCATCACTAAAGCGTCACTCGTGTTCAGCAACATTTCTAACACGCATCACTAAAGCGTCACATGTTCAGCAACACGTCTAACACGCATCACTAAAGCGTCACTCGTGTTCAGCAACATATCTAACACACATCACTAAAGCGTCACTCGTGTTCAGCAACATATCTAACACACATCACTAAAGCGTCACTCGTGTTCAGCAACATATCTAACACGCATCACTAAAGCGTCACTCGTGTTCAGCAACATATCTAACACACATCACTAAAGCGTCACATGTTCAGCAACATATCTAACACGCATCACTAAAGCGTCACATGTCCAGCAACATATCTAACACGCATCACTAAAGCGTCACTCGTGTTCAGCAACATATCTAACACGCATCACACGACACATCTAATACGCATCACTAAACACAAACGTGACATCACAATGTCACAAACGCTGAGTCGCCGCTAGCTGCCCGTCAAAGACATTCACATTCAGAGCTCATCCGTTCAGTGTTTGATCTGTCTCTGCACTTCAATTACAAGCACAGAATAACCCAAATATTAAATATGCAAAAAACATTTGCATTTCACTTTGAAAACCTGTTTCAGGGAAAATACAGACGAGGCAATTATCGTCAGGAAGGTCGTGCCGGCGGCACAAAGTCAAACAAACGGCACTCTCTGTATGACTGTTAACAATGATTTCTACATTTATCCGCCGTGATTATGCCAGTATTTTATCCGTTCGACACAAAGGCCAAGGCCTCGCAGACCAATTAAGATGCAATCTAACGACCCACAATGCTTTGCTCTCGCCGGCCCACCTGCTAACATGCCCGTCATCTCAGCGTCTCTGCTAATCACAGGGCTTTTCTCTGTTGTCATAGCTTTGCTAATTGGCCGCGTGGACGGGTCGTAATCTGTCAGTCAGCGGTTGCGCTCATTAGCGAGCCGCTGTAAGCTAACTAATTTAAAAAGTCAACAACCCACTGAAGGCAATCAAAGAATCTGTCGATTCAGATGGACGGTGGGCTGTTAAAACTAGACAAATGCCTGGAGTTTGTTAAAGTGCCTCTATTATACTGTTTTAAAGGCTCCTAATGTTGTTTTTCATCTCCTACAACAGGTTCACACGCATCAAAGATCAAAAACACTGTAATGTCCTCATAATCTCCACCGCAGCTTCAGCTCTTTCTCTCAGTGTCTGAAACGCTTCATCAAAGATTCAGCCTCTCTAAGCCCCGCCTCTCTGAGAGCTGCTCTGCTCTGATTGGTCAGATGGCCCAGTCTGCTGTGATTGGTCAGAAACTAAACACTTATTATCATATCTGAATCTGATCATAAGTATGATATAAAAAGTCAAAATTATGATATAAAGTTATGACTTAAGACATTAAAGTTTAAACTGACTCAAAATTGCGACAAAAAGTTGAAATGACAATGAGATGAAGTCAAAATATTGACTTTATATTGAAATATTGAAATTCTGATACAAGTCATAACTATGATATAAAAAGTCAAACCTAACTTAGTCAAAATTATGATAGTCAAAATTCTTCTGATTGATGACGTAAAAAGTCAAAATTGCGACAAAATGTTGGAACTATGACACTAAGTCATAATAAGCCATAGTTTAAGACATAATTATGAATGATATAAAAAGATAAAACTGCTTTAAAAAGCCAGAATTATGACATAAAATGTTGACTTAAAATGTATGAGATTAAATTGACTTGAAAGATCATATATAACATTAAAATATCATTTCAACTTTTTTTGTCATATTTTCAACATTTTATCCTAATTTTGACTCTTTAATCATAATTGTGACTAAGCATGTCATAATTATCAATACATTTGACTTTTTATCACACATTATAACTGTATGTATAGTACCGATGACTGTCTCGACACACAGTGATACGAACAGTGACGATGTTGTGGATCTGCTTTGTTCTCCACATGAACGAACCGAACCAAACTCTTCCAGTCTCAGATACACCAGTGTTTGAGGGCGAGGCTTAGAGACGCTGCTCAGCCAATCGGAGGGCATTATGCTAATGAGTTACACCAGTGGCGGAGCCAGAGGGGGGTCCGGGGTGGCACTGGACACCCCTGACATGCGATTTACACACACAGATTGAGCAGGAAGTGAGACTGAATTACTGACGACTCGTTTCAGTTCAGAATTACGTAACATGCTATCTGTTTCTGATGCAGAAAAGTTAGTTCATGCATTCATGACCTCGAGACTAGATTACTGTAATGCTTTATTAGCTGGTTGTCCTGCATCCTCAATAAACAAGCTACAGTTAGTGCAAAATGCAGCCGCTAGAGTTCTTACTAGATCAAGAAAATATGATCATATAACACCGATTTTATCATCTCTACACTGGTTATCTATCAAGTTCCGTATCAATTACAAAGTACTACTACTGACCTATAAAGCCCTAAATGGTTTAGCTCCTGTGTATTTAATGGACCTTCTATCGCCCTACAATCCATCGCGTTCTTTAAGATCACTAAATTCGAGGCTTCTGGTCATTCCTAGGATATCTAAGTCCACTAAAGGAGGGAGGGCGTTCTCACATTTAGCTCCTAAACTCTGGAATAGCCTTCCTGATATTGTTCGTTGCTCTGACTCGCTGTCCCAGTTTAAAACTAGATTAAAGACGCATCTCTTTAGCCAAGCATTCACATAATGCTTACCTTTTATACCACTGCTGAATCAGATCAAATGCATTTAATACTATAAAACTTGAAGAGACTGTAGGTTATCTGTATAGGTTGCATAGTATTTGCAGTCATTACGTTCCTGTGTATATTGCGTGAATGACGGGTGGTTGGGCAGATATTGTGTTGCGGTAGGTAGTATGCCATACGGAACCGTTGTCCACTGAAACTGCCTATTCACGCACCAGTGGGGCTCGACAGCCTTAGTCAACGGGTTGGCGCGTATGGTTGGGCTGCGGAGAGATTGTGAGATTGTGGTTAGGTCTCAGCAGCAGGAGGGACGTAGAGGTCAGTAAGCTGGGCTGAGTTGAGTGGGGGGCGGAGGGGGGTGATTTTGGGACGCAAGAGTCACTGTCTTCATGGTTTATCATTTACGCCTGTGTTATGGAAATCATCACTATGAACAGCAGCTACGCTAATTATTTTCCCTTTGCTTTTCTGCTGTTATCTCGGGACGCGAGTCAGCTCCAGTTTGTATCCAGCCTCTCACGGAGACTTCAGATGCTCCAATCACAAAGCCTGTGAAGAGACGACTCAACACGGGCGATATGGACTCTCTATGGTGGACGGCACTGATCCTCAACTACTCGTCTTAAGGCCGGCGTGATTACTTGGACTTCCAAAAGATGGAAATGGATAAATACTCTAAATGTTCCGATCCAATCTGACTTGTAATGCTGCCCGAATCATGCACTGTTCCTTCGTTGGCCAGAGGAGAACTGGCCCCCCGACTGAGTCTGGGTTCTCCCAAGGTTTTTTTCTCCATTCTGTCCCTGATGGAGTTTTGGTTCCTTGCCACTGTTGCCTTGGCTTTTGCCTTGCTTAGTTGGGGACATTTAATATTCAATAATGTTATTGATCTGTCTTACTTAAGGTGGACGCTGACGCAATTTTCTTTTAGAAACAAACTTTGTTATATTATTTTCATGTTATCACTGTGAAGCGCTTTGATACAATCTGTATTGTAAAAAGCGCTATATAAATAAAGGTGACTTGACTTGACTTTCTTTCTAAACTCCATTTATCTGATCTTTCAAACGTTTACATTCACACACAGCTTCATCACACACACACACACTACATGAGAGAGAACATCTGAAACAGCGTAATAGGGGCACTTTAACTCAACTGCATTAAACTGGGGATTTATTGTTGTGCTACTCTTAAAAAAGAGAGAGAGAGAGAGAGAGAGAGAGAGATCTGTTCATCACACAAAACTATCATGACTTCTGAAAACTCCAATGTCCTTTTAAAAATGAATTATACAGCTATACGTATATGCAATATTACCTCGATAGGATATACATCATGTTAAGCAATATATATATAGCAAATCTCAACCGCTTGATTCGTCTCATAAAACTCACTTTTTTAGATTTGCTTATGATTTTGTAGTGTACTAGTAAATTGTATATCTTGTATATTGTATTTTGAATATTGTATGTTTGCAGTATGTTTAGTTTATTCTTTTGATGTTTTTATCTCTCTTGTTATTTATGCATTTACTTTTTACCTTTACATCCTTTTCTTAATATTTAAATGCGCTATATAAAATAAAGTTTATTTTTATTATTAATGTAACTATATTATCATAAATAATCGGTCAAATGCAAGATATTCAGATGCTGTAAACATTGTTGAAATCTTGTGCATTGTGAAAAACGCTTTATAAAAAACTTTGGCTTGTTCTATAAATCATGTCAGAATGAGCCCCGAACATCAGATCTGTCATTGGAGATGAATCAAAAGTTGAGCGGATCCTAAAGCAGCAGATCTGGTCTAAACGAGGAACTGGGGCTCATTACTCCGAGTAAAACATCTCTGATACGAGCTTCAGACCGTAATGATCTTCAGAACGATGAGCGCGAGGTCACTGAGCGTGATGGAAACATCCAGCGAGCGCCGGCTAGGCTAACAGCACGCATGCGCGGGTCTGGGTCACGAGTGTTTCATGACGTCGAGGACCAGCGCTCGACTTCTGCGGAGAACACGCTTTCATGAAGCGCAGCGGGTCTGCATGTCAAAGCACAGTAATTGGGCCAAACAGACACACACACACACACACACACACACACACACACACAGTTCTACACTGCAGGATAGAGATGCATTATCATACGAGTCTCTTCAGAAAATCATGCTGAATGGCAGTAATAAAGCATTCATGCGTGCGCAGGTCAGACAGTAATGATGTCCACGAGACGGCTGGAGAAAACACTGTTCATGTCAGAGCTTTCGAGATCAGTGTCTCAACTTTCTTTAGAGACGTTCATATACACTCACCTAAAGGATTATTAGGAACACCTGTTCAATTTCTCATTAATGCAATTATCTAATCAACCAATCACATGGCAGTTGCTTCAATGCATTTAGGGGTGTGGTCCTGGTCAAGACAATCTCCTGAACTCTAAACTGAATGTCAGAATGGGAAAGAAAGGTGATTTAAGCAATTTTGAGCGTGGCATGGTTGTTGGTGCCAGACGGGCCGGTCTGAGTATTTCACAATCTGCTCAGTTACTGGGATTTTCACACACAACCATTTCTAGGGTTTACAAAGAATGTTGTGAAAAGGGAAAAACATCCAGTATGCGGCAGTCCTGTGGGCGGAAACGCCTTGTTGATGCTAGAGGTCAGAGGAGAATGGGCCGACTGATTCAAGCTGATAGAAGAGCAACTTTGACTGAAATAACCACTCGTTACAACCGAGGTATGCAGCAAAGCATTTGTGAAGCCACAACACGCACAACCTTGAGGCGGATGGGCTACAACAGCAGAAGACTCCACCGGGTACCACTCATCTCCACTACAAATAGGAAAAAGAGGCTACAATTTGCAAGAGCTCACCAAAATTGGACAGTTGAAGACTGGAAAAATGTTGCCTGGTCTGATGAGTCTCGATTTCTGTTGAGACATTCAGATGTTAGAGTCAGAATTTGGCGTAAACAGAATGAGAACATGGATCCATCATGCCTTGTTACCACTGTGCAGGCTGGTGGTGGTGGTGTAATGGTGTGGGGGATGTTTTCTTGGCACACTTTAGGCCCCTTAGTGCCAATTGGGCATCGTTTAAATGCCAAGGCCTACCTGAGCATTGTTTCTGACCATGTCCATCCCTTTATGGCCACCATGTCCCCATCCTCTGATGGCTTCTTCCAGCAGGATAATGCACCATGTCACAAAGCTCGAATCATTTCAAATTGGTTTCTTGAACATGACAATGAGTTCACTGTACTAAAATGGCCCCCACAGTCACCAAATCTCAACCCAATAGAGCATCTTTGGGATGTGGTGGAACGGGAGCTTCGTGCCCTGGATGTGCATCCCACAAATCTCCATCAACTGCAAGATGCTATCCTATCAATATGGGCCAACATTTCTAAAGAATGCTTTCAGCCCCTTGTTGAATCAATGCCACATAGAATTAAGGCAGTTCTGAAGGCGAAATGGGGTCAAACACAGTATTACTATGGTGTTCCTAATAATCCTTTAGGTGAGTGTATAGGCGAGACACTGGACCAAAGCATTGCTTTTTTCTCTCCATCTATTATACTTCTGTGAAATGCATTTATTTTCTCTTTCCTACACTCACACACACTTTTTATTCTTCTGCATTTTGTTTATAATCATGCACACACACACACACACACACACACACACACACACACGCAATCATTCTGAAGTTAAAATAAAATGACAACATTTTGTAATGTGTTTGTAGAGCAAAAGCTTCAAGACACAAGAGTGCAATTTTGAAAAAGGAAAAGAACGTTTGCATCGCCTCATGAAAAGCAGATCGAAGCAGTTCATCATTTATTCATATGAGTTTTAGTATACGTTTATTCAAGTAAAATTATAGTTAGTTTTGAAAACATTTCCGAGTAATATTGGTGTTGTTATGTTAAAATAATAAGTATGTTTCATAAATTTAGACTGTTTTGAGCAGTCATGAGTTTCATACTAGTTATTCTCATATTATATACATTTCATCCAATGATATTTTTTCTCATAAATATTGATTAAAAATATAAAACACTGGTTTTTGCTGTAGTTCTTGAAATAGTGTTTTGATAATAAAAAGGGGGTAAATAAAGTGCATGGTAAAAACATGGTAACATTTAAAACTTTGAACAGTTTGTGCATCTCTCAAACACTCGCTTTAATCAGCACTTCTGCGCTGGGAACTGAGAGAATAAGAGATCAACACTCAGAACATGAGATTCATTCAAAGTGTGTGTGTGTGTGTGTGTGTGTGTGTGTGTGTGTGTGTGTGTGTGTGTGTGTGTGTGTGTGTGTGTGTGTGTGTGTGTGTGTGTGTGTGTGTGTGTGTGTGTGTGTGTGTGTGTGTGTGTGTGTGTGTGTGAACGTGTGTGTGTGTGAACGTGTGAACGTGTGAGAGTGTGTGTGTGTGTGTGTGTGTGTGTGTGTTTCATGATTCTTCCAGCGATGGCTTTAACCCTTAAAGACCTAGACCATTATGGAGCACCTGCACCGCCTGTCCTTTTCTTTGTTTTTCTAACCCATTATAGCAGTCAGCATCAAGTGTCATATATCATTTTTAACAGGAGAACTTGAAGTTTCAATCTAGCTCATTTAAATAATCCAATTTTACATTTATTTTGTCTTAGAATGGATGAATTTACCAGATTTAAGAAAAACAGCAGCATATGTTTTGTGCTTTTTTTTACTCAACTCAAACAAATCCTCCTGAAGTTTGGATTTTTTCCTTTAGAAAGCTGTACTTGGATATTCTACATTTCCAGATGTAATTTTGACTACATGTAACAATCCCTAAGCAAGTTATAGCCATTTATTACAACATTATTATAGGCGATTTTCAGTGAAAAGCTGGTGTTTTTTATTTACTGACAATCTAGATGTGTCCAAAAAAGTTTAGGAAGTAAAATAAATAGAAACATTGTAATAGAACACTGAAGCAAAAGAAACATTATATGTATTAAAAAACACACACACACACACACACACACACACACACACACACACAGCCTATATGAACTACTTTCACTTTACCTCAGTTCAAATTTCCAAAGAATGATGCTAGTTGTTCGTGCAAAAGACCAAGAACTATGTTTATTGGTTGAGTAGATGATAGTTTCAACCAATCTGGGCATGAGGGTGGGACTAAGCATCAACAGTCATTCATGATTGGCTCAGAGGAACAAACCGCACGGGTTTCTTTGACGAATCAATGCTGATCAAAACTTGATGACGCAATCACATTCACTACGGAGCTTCTGAATGTCCAAACGCGATTAACCCGATATCACAGAAAAGCCGTGAATCTCCTCTTTACGCATACAGATTGGAGTAGCGGTTCAAAAGTTCTTTAACATTTAAGAAGAACAGTTATTTTTAGCCGCCGCCGGCTGTATAGGTCTGAATGTATGGGATCATCAGTCACTAACTAAATCTAACACTAACTAAAGCTCGACTGGGACAGAACATGGTTTTGAAATCTCGAAACATCTAATACTGTAACTGAGCAGCTCATTATGATCATGATCATGATGGACGAGTAATTCACTTTTAACACAGCAAGTCAAGATAAAACGAGTCTAACTTCAAGAAATATACAGAAGTTAAAAAAAATAATATATTAAATCATAATATTATTGTATTTATTATTTAATATATTATGTAATATTTAAATAAAATATTAATAATAATCTTTATAATAATATATTACTATGTAACATAATTGATCATGTATTAAGATTTAATATTATATTATTATTGTTAACATTATTATTCAATATTATCATTATTATAAATTTAATATTACATTATTTTATTTTTACATTACTATTACTATTTAATATTATTTAATATTTAATACAACCATAATCATGGTAATATATTAGTTCATATTATTGATAATATATTGATATATGTAATATATTATCATTATTACAATTAATAATATTATTATTTTATGTTTTAAATTTAATATTATTTCTAAATATTATTATTATTATTATTATTATTATTATATTAATATTATATTATTTTTACATTATTATTATTTAGTATTACATAATGTTCAATATAATACAAATATTATGTAATAATATTAGTATTATATTAATATATTAAATATTTTATTATTATTGTTGTTAATATTATTTTGTATTTTATATTTAAGAATATTATTTCATATATAATATTTAAGAATTATTTATAATATTCAATAATAATATAAAAAATATCATTTTTAATCTTATACTGAGATTATTAAATTAATACTGCTGCCAAATTGAATGCTCACATGGTAATGAAATCCACAGATATGCAGAAGCGCGCTCGCCCTGGACAGTAAAGCAGAGGCGTCACCGGTCACACACACACACACACACACACACACACACACACTGTTGCTTGAGGAGAGCAGTGAGAGACGCTGCAGGTCAACAGCTGTGAGGATCAAGGCCAGATCTGTGGAAACACACACACTAGTTTCAGTGTGAATCCAGACAGCATCAGGAGCGGCATCGGCACAAACACAGCGATGTGGAAAAGAGAATAAGGAATAAGAGAGCGTAATTACTCCCGGCCCGTGCCGGATAAAAGCCTCACACACTCTCCTTCATCACACACTCTCCTCAGCCTCACACACTCTCCTCAGCCCTGTAATATTCATGTGGAGTGAGGATGATGATGATGATGATGATGATGATGATGGAGGCTGATGCTCCGTCTCTCACATATTGCCAAAAGTATTGGGACACGGGATGTTCAATCCCTTCCATGGCCTCAGGTGTGTCCAGTTCTAGGCATGCGGACGCTTCTACACACACCTGAAGGAACGGGTCGCTCTCGGGAGCTCAGAGAACTGCAGCGCGGGGCGGCGGTCGGGTCCGCCTGTGATATAAGTCCATCCGTGACATTTCATCTCTACTAAATATTCCACGCTCAACTGAAGTGTTACGCCACGTAAATCCTGTCTGTCTGTCTGTCTGTCTGTCTCTCTGTCTGTCTCTCTGTCTGTCTCTCTGTCTGTCTCTCTGTCTGTCTGTCTGTCTATCTGTCTCTCCGTCTGTCTGTCTGTCTGTCTGTCT
>JARWKJ010000004.1:424243-425732 GCA_029959095.1 Rhinichthys osculus
CCTCGTCCATATGGAACAGCGTTTAGAGATGGAAACGGTGTTATGAAGACAAAAGGAGGACAGCGGATGCGGGACAGAGCAGAACGAGTGTGAAGAGAGATGTCCTTTCTGTGACACGCCGAAGCAGAAAACCTGTCAGGATTCCTTCAGACTCTAAATACGACTGACTGACAGAACGACACACTCCGCATGTGCAATAAAGCAGACAGTGTGTGTGTGTGTGTGATCTGTAAACTAAACGCTCACACTGAGACACTTCAGCATCACATCAGGAGACGATCGCGTACATGTTCTCTGTGTGAATATATAGTAAAGTGTAATTTATTCCTGTGATCAAAGCTGAATTAAAACAGTTTATATTTTTGTGGAAACCGTCATACATTTTATTTCTCAGGATTCTTTGATGAATAGGTCAAGAGAACAGCATTTATTTGAAATCAATTTTGGATCAATTTTTGCGTCCTTGATGAAAAAAAGTATTGATCCCCCCCCCCCCCCCCCCCCCCCCCCAAAAAAAAAATTAAAACAATCATCTGCTGAATGTCAGGTGTGACAGAGAGAGAAACACAAGCGTGTCCTTCATCTCTTCATCTCTCCATCTCTTCATCTCTTCATCTCTACACACACAGAACACAGGTACGAGTGTGAGACTGAGACTGGCGGATGAAAGGAAACACTGGGTGTGATGATGATGATTATCCAGTGCTGGTTCAGGTCGTCCAGTCCCGACACGAGCCGCAAAACTCATTCACAACCGGTAAATATTACAAACACACGTGATGATGAGCTTCTCCGGTGAAGACTCCTCACACACACATCTGAAGCTCTTCATCATGGGCTGTCACTATGGTTACCGTGTGTCCGGTCAGCTTATTGATCTCTCAGTCTCTCACACACACACACACACACACACACACACAGGTTTGACCTTTGCATCTAATCCCAATAATCCCATTCTGAGACTGTCGTGTTCACTGGAACAACTTTAATCACTTAAAACATCCTGTCTGCCAGAGAGAGAGTCTATCTATCTATCTATCTATCTATCTATCTATCTATCTATCTATCTATCTATCTATCTATCTATCTATCTATCTATCTATCTATCTATCTATCTATCTATCTATCTATCTATCTATCTATCTATCTATCTATCTATCTATCTATCTATCTATCTATCCATCTGAGAGAGAGTTATATCTGTCTGTCTGTCTGTCTATCTATCCATATACAGCTTTAGACGAGATATACAGATTTATACGGTTCACTTCAAAGCATCTCGTCAGGTTGCACTTTATTTTACAGTACATGTACAGTCTGTTTACCGGAGACACTGGGGAATGTCAGGTAACTGGATGGGTTATGGTTGGGTTCAGGGTTAGTTACACTTTATTTTAAGGTGTCGTTGTTACAGTAATTATATATTTAAGTGCTGAGTAATATTAAGCATCTACATGTACTAATAGGGTTAGGGTTTGGTTGAGGGTTA
>JARWKJ010000004.1:425832-428332 GCA_029959095.1 Rhinichthys osculus
GACTTGGCAAAAGTCTATAAGTGCCATTTGAAATTTTCTTCTAGAATGATCATTTTTATCAAGCTTGTTTAAGTTCAATAATTTCACTTAAATGACAATTAATAGGTAATTTTCATAGCCATTTAAGTGAAATTACTGAATTTAAATAAACAAGCTTGATAAAAAATGATCATTCTAGAAGAAAATTTCAGATGGCACTTAAAGACTTTTGCATCTGAATTCTTCATATATATATATATATAAAAACCCAAAATAATTCTGCTTTCTGCTTGATTTATTAAATATGAGAGTGTGTTGTTGTAATGATATGATTGACTGTCTGATGCCGTTATCGTGCAAAACATGTCGATTATATTGATGTCAGATTATAAAAGATCAGAAGCTAATCTGGATTAAAATGGATGGGATGAAATAATGCGATTATCAGAGTCAGATTCCCTGTTTGAAAACATCTGGATGTGAATTACACTGTCATTTACTGATTGAGTACAGAGAAGAAAAAACACACATCGCACTCTCTCACACACACTCAGAGAGAGAGAGAGAGAGAGAGAGAGAGAGAGAGAGAGAGAGAGAGAGAGAGAGAGAGAGAGAGAGAGAGAGAGAGGGAGAGAGAGAGAGAGAGAGAGACAGAGAGAGAGAGAGAGAGAGAGAGAGAGAGAGAGAGAGAGAGAGAGAGAGAGAGACAGAGAGAGAGAGAGTGAGTGAGAGTGAGGTGTGTGTGTGTGTGTGTGTGTGTGTGTGTGTGTGTGTGTGTGTGTGTGTGTGTGTGTGTGTGTGTGTGTGTGTGTGTTTCTATCTGACTGACTGAAGCTTCTCCTGGTTTCAGGATCAATCCCAATGAACATCTCCAGTTGATCAGAGTGAAGAGCTCTCTCTCTCACACACACACACACACACACACACACACACACACACACACGTCAAATCAGTAACTGCTCTAACTGCAGTAACAAAATACAATCAAATCAATGAAACGCTGAAGTCCAGATATCAGCACTGATCAATGCCTCATTCTATTCAATTATTTCGTGCTTTATTGCTATTTTATTGTCCCATAAACAAACAAACAAATATCTATAATGAATAAGTAAATAAATACTTAACAAAACTAAAATGATTGAAAATAAATATATACGAATTCCCCCTAAATAACTAACACATTGATAAATAAATAAAAAATATTATAAATAAATAAATACATGAATATGCATTTGCTCTAAATAAATAAACAAAAATATTGATATAAAATAAATACTTTTATATATATATATATATATATATATGTTTGCTTATTTTGTGAAAATGCATATTTATTTATTTACTTAATTGTTATTTAGGTGTTATTTTAAACAGTTATTTACTTATAAATATTGATGTACTTATTATAACTATTTATTTATTTACTTAAGTGAATTAATATTTATAAAACAATAAATAAATAAAGCAGTTTCAGTAATTCAGATGAAGATGGACTGAAAACATAAGGGAAATAAAGAACAACGACTAGTTAATTAGGATTAGTTTATAAGACTATCCTCAGTTGTTCAGTGTTACGCAGTGTGACGTGTTTCTGGGGGACCGATCCAGCAGAGCGAGTGTGTCAGCGATGGAGAAGCTCAGTGATGAAGCGCTTCAGGTCGATGCGCCGGGATATGATGGACAGAGGGATGTTTCCTCGGCTGACAGGTGATATTGATCCCGTTCCCGATATCCCTGAAACCCTGCGGTCGCCGGCCGTGTTCCTCAAGCCTTCAGCCCCAGCGCGCAGAGCATTCACACACACCAGGAGAGTTCACACACACCAGGAGAGTTCACACACACCAGGAGAGTTCACACACACCAGGAGAGTTCACACAGTTAGAGGAGTAAAGTTTAGTGTGTATTAGAGGAGTGATGTGGCCTGATGTCTTCGCTCTTTATAAATGCGTTACAGATATTATAGTCATATTGTGCCACATCATTTTCATCCAGACTGTCATACAAAGATATTATGAACATGCAAAAACAAGATATTAATAACTGATTATGTTTGCTTTTTCCCTAAAGGTGTTTTTTTTTTTCTGTGCAGGTTTTCATAGTAAAATCAAATCTGAAGCTTGTTTTTTTTTTTTTTGCCAAATACTTTAGTCAGATAAACACATACCCTAACCAAGTTTAGTGTTTTGTTCTTCCCTCATACATAAACTATTTAAAATATATATTTTCCTCATATTTTGATGGTTTAATTGAACTTGTAGGGTCATTAAAAACAAATCTTCCATCCAGGACATCAAGATTCAACGAGATTCACACACAGATCCTGTTGTTTACTCTGAAATAGCACCGCACTCACACACACACACAAACACACACACACACACACACACACACACACACACACACACACACACACACACACACACACACACACACACACACACACACACACACACACACACACAGCTTCTGTTCTGTGTTTCTCTTATTACGCTTTTAATGATCATGAATGTGGAAGAAT
>JARWKJ010000004.1:453332-458332 GCA_029959095.1 Rhinichthys osculus
TATTTTCGCTGTATTTATAATCCATTTATTCACTCTTTGAGCGTAGAGCTGATAATTTAATGTCCAGCTTAAACTGTGGTAAATCTGGAACGCTTTAGAGCGACAGACTGAAGTTTGATCTCTTCTCAAACACGACACTTGCAGATTATATTTTTAAAGTGACAAAAAGTTTTAAAAAGTGAACTTAAGTTACAGAATTTTCCGTTTATTGTCATGAAAAATGCACAAAAATACTATTTTCAATTGTTATATTTCCCAAAGGCCGTTTCCCTCTAAAAGTGAGCTAATCTCAGCCGTAACTCTCCCCCAGTGTGTTCCGCATGTGAGGCTGATCTCTCAGTAAACCAGCGTTCAGTGAGATGTTGTTCGGCTGCAGTTCCAAACGCTTCCACTAGAGGAAACTCGTCTCGCATTCATTTCCAATGCGGCATTTCTGACCGCGAGGAGCACAAGTGTGACTGTTGTTATCAGGACCATTTAACCTGTTCCAGTCATGGCCATGGTGACACACACACACACACACACCTTTACCAAGTTTCAGACCATTCCGATGAAGAAAGAATTTCAAAAAAATAAAAAAAAGTAAAATGTTTCAGTCATAAATTGGACGCAGAGCACCAGAGGGTCCAGACCTGATCACTGAGAGGATCTTCGAGGAACCAGAATCAGTTCTGCTATTGCATGGCAGCCAGAAGTCTTACGGTAATCTTACGGTAAGCCGACGCTTCGTCAAAGCTTCATACTGTAATTTCACAGTCAGACGGGAGATTATCAGAGATTACAGCGCTGCAGTGATTGAGGTCTGCCGGAGGTGCTCTCCTGTTATTTCCATATCTGTTCTTAAAACAAGGTAATCTTTATGTTTATTTGCAAGCTAAAGGAGCTCAGGGCTCGACCTCAGCGCCGGCTCAATCTAATATTACAGCGTTGTGTCAAAAACCTGTCGCTCTCAGATCTGCTGAGTTTAAAGCTGTCGGATGAAATTACAGCAGAGCCACTGACGGCTCGACAGGAGACGAGTGCCGTGACACACGTGAGACAGGAACACGCGTGTTACACACATGACTCCTCACAGAAGAAGAGTCTGCAGAAGAGCAAGACATCTGAGACATATAAGGCCGTCAGTTTGACACCGTGTCCTAACCAGACGCGATGCGATAAGATTCCAGCGACAAATAATGTGTCTGTCCACACTAGACGTGACTGTGAGATGCGTCAAAATCAATCAAACCCCACAGCCAATCAGAGCAGCGTGTGGGCGGAGTCTCGCGGCACCAGAGAGTCATCCTGACGGCACTCGCAAGAACATGATAATAGGCTACATAATCAAATTCACAAATATTACACCATTTAAACATTATTAAAACACATAGGCTACTGAGTTACTAAAACAATCTTTGTCAAAGAATACACTTGTTTGTTCACAGTTTGAACGTTCTTGTTTCCATTTGTTTAATTTCAAGCTCTGAGGAGAATTATCCACTGTTGCTTTTACAGCTGCAAAGCTGGAGCACTAACTGATATTCAGAGTCACATTACACGCTTTTAACAGTAAATAAAGCACATTAACAGTGCCTGAGATCATCATTGCCACACTTTATGTTTGTTGTTCCGTTGCAGAAAAATGGAAACTAAAATAGAATTGTCGTTCTTGATAGGACAAAAACTCTGATTAACTTGGAAAAGACGCCTATATGTCTCATGTGAAACATCATGTGATTCACGTCATACGGGCCACTGTTATCATGCGTGTGGTCCTTTAACGTGATTATCTGTCCAACTAACCCAATCTGACCTTTCAATGCAAAGTTCACGTAGTGGAACAGCGCAGCGCTTCTGGTCGCATCACACACACATGACCAGCATTGGCCAATCATGAGCCTGCGTGTGACGTACGACAGAAACGCTGCGCTGTTCCACTACGTGAACTCACTCGAGGCCCACACAGAAGAACATGAAGAGTTGAATAAAGTCGCTATTTTTGTTTGTTTTTTGCGCACAAAAGTATTCTCGTCGCTTGATAAACTTAAAGGGGTCATATAATGGTACATGCACTTTTACAAGTTGATTGTACTGAAATGTGTGTTGGCAGTGTCTGTACACAACCATCATATAATGATAAAAATCCATCCAGTGGTTTTGTTTTAATCTCCTTATATGTTTTCCCCTGCCTCAAATCGAGCCGTTCGACCGTGTGACGTCACAAGCTCGGAAGCCCCTCCCACGAATCATAGTCTGCGCGGACCGGTGCGGTCATTGTTGATATGCTGGAGCACTGTCTATGAACAGAATGGCTCTAAGCGATTGTGGTGTTCTGTTCTTGGGTGTAATAACGAACACAGTCATTTTAATGTTCCTAAATCTGAACCGCTGAAGACTATGGCAAGCCGTTTTAACTTATTATTCATTTCCAGGATATGTATTCTTGATATCAACAATTGCATTCTTGATATCAACAATTGAATTCTTGATATCAACAATTGCATTCTTGATATCAACAATTGAATTCTTGATATCAACAATTGCATTCTTGATATCAACAATTGAATTCTTGATATCAACAATTGAAATCTTGATATCTGTAATTGTATTTTCACTAGTGAAATGTCACCATAGGCTGCCATTCAAAATCAATTGTTGATATCAAGAATGCAATTGTTACTAGTAAAAATGCGAATTCCTGATATCAATAATTAAATTGTTACTAGTTGAAATGTCTATTCTTGATATCAACAATTGAATTGCTACTAGTAAGAATGTTCATTTTTGATATCAATAATTACATTTTCACTAGTGACAATGTTCATTTCTGATATCATGAATGTGATTGTTACTAGTAAGAAAGCCATTTTAGATATCTGAAATAATATTGATATCAATAATACATTTTCAGATATCAAGAATAAACATTTTTACTAGTAGCAATTCAATTGTTGATATCAGGAATTCGCATTTTTACTAGTAACAATCTAATTCTTGATATCAGGAATCTAATTCTTGATATCAACAATTGAATTCTTGATATCAAAAATGTAATTGTTGATATCAAAAATGTAATTGTTGATATCAAAAATGTAATTGTTGATATCAAAAATGTAATTGTTGATATCAAAAATGTAATTCTTGATATCAAAAATGTAATTCTTGATATCAACAATTGATTTTGAATGGCAGCCTATGGTGACATTTCACTAGTGAAAATACAATTGTTGATATCAACAATTACATTTTTGATATCAAGATTTCAATTGTTGATATCAAGAATTCAATTGTTGATATCAAGAATTCAATTGTTGATATCAAGAATTCAATTGTTGATATCAAGAATGCAATTGTTGATATCAACAATTGTATTCTTGATATAAAAAATGTAATTGTTGATATCAATAATTATAATTTTAACTAGTGAAAATTGAATTGTTGATATCAAGGATTCATATCCTGAAAATGAATAAAAGTTAAAACGGCTTGCCATAGAAGACGCAGTGGCTGAGTTTAGTTTCGAAGGGAATATTCCCCACGAGCAACGTCAATGCTCTCATGTTTGCGCGAATCATTTCTCAGCAGACTGCTTTATAAACGAGGGTCAGTATAAAGCTGGATTTGCTAAGAAGCTGCTCATGAAAAAAGGATCGGTACCAGATATTCGTGTTCCTGCTGAACCTCCAGAAGAACGGAAGTGAGTGTAACGTTTTATTAAACTTTAGATTAATATATTAATCTTTGCAAATCGCTAGCTGCACGCTTCACAATGAATGCGTCTAAGGTTTACACTCAGGGTACATTACGGCATGTTTTCTATGTATGACGTTCTCAATATAATTCATAATCCCACGTTTATACTGAACAACGCGTTATGGTTATTGTGTTATTGAGTTACAAACGGTGTACACACAGAACAGAGAGGCGGGGTGAGCAAAGCTCATTATCATTTAAAGGCATATGCACTGAAACGGCGTGCTGAAAACAGAGCTGTTTTTGACCAAGTAAAATAAGTGTTTTCTTACAATACTAATGAGAATTTTTAATTAAAGTATATTACAAACTTTTAATTTAGACCCTAAAGAATCATATTAGCTTGTACAAAAATGGCATTATATGACCCCTTTAAGGTTGAGCCACTGTAGTCACTCGGACTAACAATGTTTTTACTAACTTTCTGGGCCGGCAAGTTTCAATCCCTTAGAAGTTCAGTTAAATTGTGTCCCGAAGATGAAGGAAAGTCTTGCGGGGTTGAACAACACGAGGGCGAGTAATTACTGACAGAGTTTACATTTTGGGGTGAACTATCCCTTTAAGTGCAAAAAATTACATTATAATAATTAAATTTTTCAAATTGAATTATTAAAAAGTAAAAATACATGAATGTTAAAAAAAATTATAGCCTATCAATATAAGTTTAAAAAATAAACTAAAAAAACAACATTAAAATTCATAATTAATTACATTAATGGGTATCTTTGAAGGAGAATGGTCCTAAAAACGTTCCTAAAGCAGGTGCACTTTAAGTTAAGTGCTTTAAATGTTTTATATATATATATATATCTTCAGTGGAAGGCGCAGGACCATAAAATCGTCTAATCACTGCATTCGGTCCGAATTATGCTGCGTTCACGTCATAACTACTGTAATCTGGAAGAGGTGGAAACCAGTGATGTTTCCTACAGTTAATGACCTAAGCTACCTTTAATTATACATGATACACACAAGAGCGATTAAGACATGAAACCTGCATAAAGTTGTAAAGATGTTCCTTCACTAAATGACTTGTCATCTTTCTCTTATAAAGCCGTGTAACGCTGTAGTTACTGAGCTTTCAGAGAGCTTTTTAAAGCGTCTGTGTCACGAAACGCTCTATAAATATAGAGGTATTATTATGAGAACATAAAGGCCTTATTATTCCATGCACTCTGAATGAAGCGTCCATGTTCACGTCCATGTGTCGTTTCTAAAGCACACGTGTGATATTGTGCTGTTGACCCGGTAATCCTGCGCAGAAT
>JARWKJ010000004.1:463332-488332 GCA_029959095.1 Rhinichthys osculus
TGGACTGCTTCGATTTTACACAAGATGTCAACGGCCCCACACATGCTAAAGGTCATACACTGGACCTCCTCGGGTACAACCCCAACCCATCTGCAAACTGTCGACCTAGCTATTTCTGATCACCTTGCCGTCATGTTCTCTGTTTCTGTGCACACACACAGGAAGTGTGTGAAAAGGATCATTGCATATCGAAACATCAAACAAGTGTGCATACATAAATTATCCTACACACTTGCAGGCCGTCTTATCAGTTATCCCCCAAACTGCACAGTTGATGACTTGGTTAATCACTACAACCTGGCCCTGTCACGTAGTCTGGACTCTGTTGCCCCCCTCATCACTCGATCTGCCCCTTCTCCTGTCCTGCTCCCTGGTTCACTGCTGAACTCCGCCTCATGAAGGCCACAGGGCGGAGGCTGGAGAGGTACTATAAGAGTCTGGCCTCACTGTCCACCAGGTAGCCTACAACAACCATGTTAAGAGCTATAAAGATGCCCTGTCCAAGGCGAAAAATAACTATTACCCTACACTCATTGGCAACCAACAACATCAACCTAAACAGCTTTTTTCCACTATCAACCGCCTACTCTGCCCACTTGACCCTCCTCAACCATCTGACGCTGCTGGCCTATGCTCCAGATTCCTGGATTACTTCCAGAAAAAATTAGAAACCATCCACCAGCAATGGCAGCTGTCCAGCTCCTCTCACCCAACCACACTACCGCTGCTTGACAAACTCTTGAACTGTCTCCACACCGCAGGACTGCCTCTCCTCTTTCTCCCCGCTCAAAACAGCTCAAGTTCTTGAGCTAGTGTCAAAAGCAAAGGCCACGACCAGCAAACAGGATCCAATGCCGACTGCCTTGGTCAAGGCATGTCTTCCAACTCTGGGACCCACACTGGTCAACATCATCAACACCTCGCTGTCTTCTGGGGTGGTCCTCACCAGCTTTAAAACTGCTGTGGTGATCCCTACACTTAAAAAACCAGGCCTGAACCAAGATGACCCAAACCAACACCGCCCAATCTCCAACCTACCTTTCATATGCAAGTTATTAGAAAGAGCTGTGGCTTCCCAACTCAACCAGCATATGCTACAGCACAACTCTACGAGCCATTTCAATCTGGTCTCAGGACACATCATAGCACAGAAACTGCCCTCATCAAAATCACAAATGACCTTCTCATGGCAGCTGACTCTGGCCATGTCAGCATCTTAATTCTTCTAGACCTCTCTGCAGCCTTCGATACAGTCTCCCACTCCATTCTTCTCACTCGCCTCTCCGAACTCATTGGCGTCGCTGGTACTGTGTATTTCTGGTTTAAATCTCACCAACAGGCAACAATACACCACCCTTAAGGGCATTTGCTCTGAACTGGCGCCAGTCTTACACGGCGTACCACAAGGATCGGTGCTTGGTCCACTACTATTTAATATCTACATGCTACCTCTTGGGATGATCATCCGGAAACATGGATTACACTTCCACTGCTACGCTGATGACACCCAGCTCTACATCAGTACTAAGCCTTCTACTCCCCTTCCACCAGTGCCGCTTATCAACTGCCTGAAGGACATAAAGAACTGGCTGGACAGTAACCTTCTCAAACTCAACAAAGACAAAACAGAACTCATGGTGTTCGCCCCGCTGTCACTTCTTAAAAATGTTGATGACATTATACTGGATGTGGATGGCTGCTCAATCTCTGCATCTCCTCAAGTACGCAACCTGGGCGTCATCATGGACTCCACTCTCTCCTTCCGACAACACATCAAAAATACTATTAAAACTGCCTTTTACCATGTTAAGAACATCTCCAGACTCCGACAGTGCCTCTCCAACTCTGTAGCTGAGACCCTCATCCAATCCTTCATCACCTGCAGACTTGACTACTGTAACGGTGTCCTGTTCGGTCTGCCCAGCAAGGCTACTGACAGACTCCAGTATGTACAGAACTCTGCGGCTAGGATGCTCACCCACACAAAACTTCACTGGTTACCCATTAAGTCCCGGATCAAATATAAAATCCTCCTCCTGATGTACAAATCTCTGCATGGACTTGCACCTCAGTACCTTACTGATCTACTCCATCCCTACACTCAGCAACGGTACCTGTGGTCCTCTGACAAGGACCTGCTCGCTGTCCCTAAGTCCAGGCTCCGGACATATGGTGACAGAGCCTTCTGTGTTGGTGCACCATCACTCTGGAACAAGCTTCCTCTTGCCATCCGCTCTGCCCCTCTCTAATAACCTTTAAAACACACCTCTTCACTGAGGCCTATACGCTTTAGCTTCCCTGGCTTCACACTTCCCTCCTCTTGGATGGATGGATGGATGGATGGATGGATGGATGGATGGATGGATGGATGGATGGATGGATGGATGGATGGATGGATGGATGGATGGATGGATGGATGGATGGATGGATGGATAGAAAAATAGAACAATGGATGGATGGATGGAACAATAGAACAATGGATGGATGGATAGAAAATAGAACAATGGATGGATGGATGGATAGATAGAAAAATAGAACAATGGATGGATGGATGGAACAATAGAACAATGGATGGATGGATGGATGGATAGAAAAATAGAACAATGGATGGATGGATAGAAAAATAGAACAATGGATGGATGGATAGAAAATAGAACAATGGATGGATGTATGATAGAACAATAGAACAATGGATGGATGGAAGGATAGAACAATAGAACAATGGATGGATGGATGGATAGAACAATAGAACAATGGATGGATGGATGGATGGATGGATGGATGGATGGATGGATGGATGGATGGATAGAAAATAGAACAATGGATGAATAGGAAAATAGAACAATGGATGAATGAATAGATAGAACAATAGATGGATGGATTGAACAATAGATGGATAAATGGATGGATAGGACAATATAACATTGGATGGATGGATAAAAATAGAAAAATGGATGGATGGATGGATGTCACTGCATCATGTTTAGTAACTCACATTCAAACTCAGTCGTCAGTAAATGCAGTTGTAAATGAAAGCACAACACTGAGTATAACGTGACTTCAGAGGAACTAGAAATGCTGTAAACCGTAGATTAGCCTTGAAACTGAAAGTGAACGCGAGCGTATGATTAGCACAGACTGTCAGAAGCACTGGATAATCTGAGATAACTCGTACAGATCCGGCCATTCATCTCGACTGGAGAGAGTGTGAAGAGACTCGACATCTGTCATGAGGAGAGCCGAGGACCAGCCGAGAGCCGGAGTTCAGGCCCAATCCTGATTAGCGATTAGATATGCGAGGATTAGACGGGTTTGAAACGAGTCTGTGTGTGTAAATCCAGGCAAATTAAGAGCCGTCTGTGTTTCTCAGCCATATGGCACTGAGGGAACGTGTTCCCAGCAAACATCACGGGGAACCAGCACACTGATCCAGATATACTGGAAAACACTTCTTCATATCCACGCTTTGACCTTCTGTCCGCAAAAAAGATGATTTTATTACTCAGTGTTCTTGTCTAAACATTCTTAAATTCACATTCAATTCAACTCACATTTATTTGTATAGCGATACACATCGTTTCAAAGCAGCTTTACAGAGTCCACATTACAAAAACAGAGCGATCTGTTATCAGAGGACACTGTCTGAGTTATGCATTTCAGAAATAAACATAAATCACAGTTAGCTGAAAATGTATTCATTTTATACAATGTAATAATTTAAGGCAGAAACAATGAGCTCACTGAAGTAATAAATACTTATGACATTTAGAAAAATGTAGCATTGGTGCATGTTGATTCAGAGTCTGAAATCAAGATGTTTTTATTTGAGATGCTAAATAACTCGTTTTCTGGAAAAATGCATCAAAATGAAGTGAGTTTGTGTTTAAAACAAGAACAAATATCAGGCAAGGAAGTCAGATTTTTTTTTTTATCGATTATTTTTCTGACTCCATTGGCAGATATTAGTTCCTGTTTTAAACACAAACATTTTTCATTAAATAAGTCTTAATATCTTCAATTATTTTGCTTCTCCAGTAAATGTATCTTGATTTAAGAATGTTTCGATATTTGTGCTGGAAAAAAAAGTAAATAGTTGGATATTTTGGTAATAAAATGATCCTGCCGGATGAAAAGCACAAGAACTGTATTGTATTATATTATATCTGTTCTCTCGTTCTCATCTCAGAGAGCTTTATTGCGCTTTACACATGATTTCAGCATCTCGTGACGTTTAAGTGCCAATGGAAAACAGTGTGGATGTTAGAGAAAACACTGATTTCAAATGCATCCAGATTAATGTAGACGTAGCCTTAAACAGAAATATGATCATTTATTCCAGGCAAACATCAGCACGGTTCAATCTGAGACTCTTCTGTCATGAATCTTATTTCTGTTGACCTTGAAGTCATTAGAGCCTGTTCCTCTGTAAACGCTGTCGTTCGCATCAGTCATCGCAATTACACACACACCCACACACACTTACATGATGGATCAACCTGAGCGATGGAAACCATTACCCACAATCCCCGGCCTCCCTCTCCCCTCATTTGCAACATAAACGTGTGTGTTATGGTCTACAGAAGTTCTTCACGTCCTCAAACGCCTGTGAACACGACTGAGACTGTCGGCAACTCTCCACGCGGATCTGATGACGGATGATCAATACCATCAATACCAATACCACGGTAAATCCCAACACCACGGTAAATCCCAACACCACGGTAAATCCCAACACCACGGTAAATCCCAACACCACGGTAAATCCCAACACCACGGTAAATCCCAATACCACGGTAAATCCCAACACCACGGTAAATCCCAATACCACGGTAAATCCCAACACCACGGTAAATCCCAACACCACGGTAAATCCCAACACCACGGTAAATCCCAATACCACGGTAAATCCCAACACCACGGTAAATCCCAATACCACGGTAAATCCCAATACCACGGTAAATCCCAATACCACGGTAAATCCCAACACCACGGTAAATCCCAACACCACGGTAAATCCCAATACCACGGTAAATCCCAACACCACGGTAAATCCCAATACCACGGTAAATCCCAACACCACGGTAAATCCCAACACCACGGTAAATTCCAATACCACGGTAAATCCCAACACCACGGTAAATCCCAACACCACGGTAAATCCCAATACCACGGTAAATCCCAACACCACGGTAAATCCCAACACCACGGTAAATCCCAACACCACGGTAAATCCCAACACCACGGTAAATCCACGGTAAATCCCAACACCACGGTAAATCCCAATACCACGGTAAATCCCAATACCACGGTAAATCCCAACACCACGGTAAATCCCAATACCACGGTAAATCCCAACACCACGGTAAATCCCAATACCACGGTAAGTCCCAACACCACGGTAAATCCCAATACCACGGTAAATCCCAACACCACGGTAAATCCCAATACCACGGTAAATCCCAACACCACGGTAAATCCCAACACCACGGTAAATTCCAATACCACGGTAAATCCCAATACCACGGTAAATCCCAACACCACGGTAAATCCCAACACCACGGTAAATCCCAACACCACAGTAAATCCCAATACCACGGTAAATCCCAACACCACGGTAAATCCCAACACCACGGTAAATCCCAATACCACGGTAAATTCCAACACCACGGTAAATCCCAATACCACGGTAAATCCCAACACCACGGTAAATCCCAATACCACGGTAAATCCCAACACCACGGTAAATCCCAACACCACGGTAAATCCCAACACCACGGTAAATTCCAACACCACGGTAAATCCCAATACCACGGTAAGTCCCAACACCACGGTAAATCCCAATACCACGGTAAATCCCAACACCACGGTAAATCCCAATACCACGGTAAATCCCAACACCACGGTAAATCCCAACACCACGGTAAATTCCAATACCACGGTAAATCCCAATACCACGGTAAATCCCAACACCACGGTAAATCCCAACACCACGGTAAATCCCAACACCACAGTAAATCCCAATACCACGGTAAATCCCAACACCACGGTAAATCCCAACACCACGGTAAATCCCAATACCACGGTAAATTCCAACACCACGGTAAATCCCAATACCACGGTAAATCCCAACACCACGGTAAATCCCAATACCACGGTAAATCCCAACACCACGGTAAATCCCAACACCACGGTAAATTCCAACACCACGGTAAATCCCAACGCAAATAACCATGCTCTTCCTCGTCTCGTTTCCCAGCACTAATATATAATCATTCTTACATCAAGACACATTTACTGGAGAAGAACAATGACTGAAGATATTAAGACTTGATTAATGAAAAATGTGTCAGGATGAAGTGAGTTTGAGTTTAAAACAAGAACTAATATCTGCCAATGGAGTCAGAAAAATAATCCTGATTCAAAAAGAAAATAATTTTTTTAAGCTATTAGCAGATATTTGTTCTTGTTTTAAGCACAAATTATGATACATTTTACCTTGAAAAGTGACGTGAACATTTACTGCACAAATAATCAATGCTTATTGAACCTTTAGACAAAATATACCAAAAAAAGTTGCATGTGTATTTTCTTGAGCATCATATTTGATTCATCAGGATTTATGGCTCGTATAATCGGATACAGTGAGAATACGGACGAAAAACTGTCCAAACTGAGCAAAAATATGCTGTAGCTGCAGATGCTGATATTTATATGACATTCTGATGCTTGTAATATAAATTAAGAGATATTTATTACAGTACAGCAGATACTTACATAAAATGCATATATAGACTGTATATACAGTAGTCAACATTTGAAGTGGATCAAAAAAGTTAATCAAAGTTGTCGTAAGACATTAAGAACGGGTATTGTTCAAAATTCATGTATAACTTTGATGAAACTTTGATTTCAAATGTTGACTACTGTATATATATATATATATATATATATCAATATCTTATCTTAGTAAGATGATATTTAAATGCTTGATTTTATGATCAAAGCTCTGTTTAAAACACATAATACAATACAATGATGATTGAGAGATGAACAAATAAACTTCCCCAAAAGCCTGATGATCATATTTGAGTTGCTTCAGTCCAGTTGGAAAATTACTAACAATATGAAAGTTATTGTTGCGTTTGCTTGATAAAATATGAAACAACAGGCTTTAGTGTTTCTCCATCAAAATAACATCTTAATTGTTTAATATTTGAAAATGAAGACTAATGCACTGTAGATTTGTCATTGCAATCTTTTACAGTGATATTCTAATAATAAGTTCTTGTGTGATTGTAAGAGACAGTGGCGAGTGAACACGATCCTGCTGATTCCGGCTCTATATTCCTGTGTTTCTGCGTGATATACGAGTGCCATCACTGAAAATAATGGTGTGTCTCGGGGCAATCTTTTATTTTGCTGCCGCAAGGCCAAGCGGGGTGACGACCGGCTGCTGAACGACACGGGCTCCGACCGGAGGATTCGGGAGCGATGCACTCTGGGAAAATGCGAGTTGAGGACGAGGTAATAAGATGTTAGCGCTGACTTCACCTTCACTCGCTGATTTAAAGGCAATCCACACCGACACAAGACAATCTCCCAGACGAATCACAACTTCATATTATCCCGGAGGAAACGCGGCTGTTTTCAGACTGTTTGGCCTCTGACATCATTTATCATCAAATGTTTGATCGATCTCGTTATTCTCTGGCGATTCTCATTCATGTAATAATAGTCTTTAGTTTTTACAATCATAGCAGCATAAAATAAAAGGTAAAACAACAATACTACCTAAAGACACACATTCAGTATCAAGTTATGATAAATGGCTATTTAAAAAAATATATATATATAAGAAAATAGTAAATAGTTTTTAATACTAAATATTAGCTTCATTCCTTTTTAAGCAAAATATAGGTAACTTATAGATAACTTATGATGAAAATAAACCGCTCATTAAATTCTTATGCATCTACACTGCAAAAAAAAATTTTTTTTTTTTAAATGAACCAAAGACTATTGTGCTACGTAATACCATTTGAAAAATCATATTTCAGTCTTTCTTCTTCATAATTTTGTGTTTAATTCAATGTGTTATTTGCCATTGCTGAAGATATAAGTCTGAAAAAATCCTCAAAATGAAGTGAGTTTGAGTTTAAAACAAGAACAAATATCTGCCAATGGAGTCAGGAAAATAATCTTGTTTCCCTTTAAATGAAGTTTATTTTTCTGACTCCATTGGAAGATATTTGTATATTGATAGAAGTAATTTTGTGTCTTGATTTATGAATGTTTAGATATTAGTGCTGGAGAACGAGACAGAAACACTGAGGAGGAACGAGATGTTTAGCAGTGTAAAGAACACGTCCTCCGCCCGGCACAGTAACGGATCAGAGGCGTGATGAAGCCGGTCTGAGGAGGACAGCAGGTGTGTGCCGCTCAAATGGCTTTGGCCACTTCCACACGGACCTCTTCCAAAGGCAGTTAGCAAACGCGTCTGAGGAACGGGCTGTTGGCAGGCGAGGGCTTTGGCAGCGTCTCCGGAGTTTGGGATTGGGAAAGTCGAGGCAGGAATCCCGAGAGCAGGTGGTCGGAGACGGAGCCGGAGCCAGCGCCACAGGCTTTGGACTCGAGATGGACTCCTGCGGTTCCGGATCACACGCATGACCTTCATCCGTCTCCGTCTCGTTCATCTCCTCGTCCTCCTCCGAGTGGGAGAATCTGCCTTATGTTTGGTGACAATCACTCAGACGACTGCCTGTGATTGGCCTCTTAAAGGGATAGTTCACCCAAAAATGACAATTATCCCATTCACTCTCTCTTAAGCAATCCTAGGTGTATATGACATTCTTCTTTCAGACAAATACAATCGGAGTTATATTAAAAAATGTCCTGGCTCTTCCAAGCTTTATAATGGCAGTGAATGGTTGTTTCTGTTTTGAAGTCCATCAAAATGTGCATCTGTCCATCATAAAAGTGCATCTGTCCATCATAAAAGTGCATCTATCCATTATAAAAGTGCATCTATCCATCATAAAAGTGCATCTGTCCATCATAAAAGTGCATCTATCCATCATAAAAGTGCATCTGTCCATCATAAAAGTGCATCTGTCCATCATAAAAGTGCATCTGTCCATCATAAAAGTGCATCTGTCCATCATAAAAGTGCATCTGTCCATCATAAAAGTGCATCTATCCATCATAAAAGTGCATCTGTCCATCATAAAAGTGCATCTGTCCATCATAAAAATGCATCTATCCATCATAAAAGTGCATCTATCCATCATAAAAGTGCATCTGTCCATCATAAAAGTGCATCTGTCCATCATAAAAGTGCATCTGTCCATCATAAAAATGCATCTATCCATCATAAAAGTGCATCTGTCCATCATAAAAGTGCATCTATCCATCATAAAAGTGCATCTGTCCATCATAAAAGTGCATCTATCCATCATAAAAGTGCATCTGTCCATCATAAAAGTGCATCTGTCCATCATAAAAGTGCATCTGTCCATCATAAAAGTGCATCTGTCCATCATAAAAGTGCATCTATCCATCATAAAAGTGCATCTGTCCATCATAAAAGTGCATCTGTCCATCATAAAAATGCATCTATCCATCATAAAAGTGCATCTGTCCATCATAAAAGTGCATCTGTCCATCATAAAAGTGCATCTGTCCATCATAAAAGTGCATCTGTCCATCATAAAAGTGCATCTATCCATCATAAAAGTGCATCTGTCCATCATAAAAGTGCATCTGTCCATCATAAAAATGCATCTATCCATCATAAAAGTGCATCTGTCCATCATAAAAGTGCATCTGTCCATCATAAAAGTGCATCTATCCATCATAAAAGTGCATCTGTCCATCATAAAAGTGCATCTATCCATCATAAAAGTGCATCTATCCATCATAAAAGTGATTTTGAAAGTTATAAATAGACTATATATAATAGACTTTATTGACACTTTTATTTTATCTATTTATTTTGTCTTCACTGATGGTTTCCAAAGTAATGATGTGCATCACATGCGTGTGTAAATTAACGCAGAGTCTGTTTTCCAATATTAGTTTGACTGTTTTGAGTCTTTAGTTTCGAACTCAAGCGTTTCATAAGACATGAGGGTGAGTAAATGATGACAGAAGATCTGATTGGTCTAGAGTCTCTGTCTGAGGATGTGATTGGTCTGGAGTCTCTATCTGAGGATGTGATTGGTCTGGAGTCTCTGTCAGAGAATCTGATTGGTCTAGAGTCTCTGTCAGAGGATCTGATTGGTCTAGAGTCTCTATCTGAGGATGTGATTGGTCTAGAGTCTCTGTCAGAGAAACTGATTGGTATAGAGTCTCTGTCAGAGGATCTGATTGGTCTAGAGTCTCTGTCAGAGGATCTGATTGGTCTAGAGTCTCTGTCAGAGAATCTGATTGGTAAAGAGTCTCTGTCAGAGGATCTGATTGGTCTAGAGTCTCTGTCTGAGGATTTGATTGGTCTAGAGTCTCTGTCAGAGAATCTGATTGGTATAGAGTCTCTGTCAGATGATCTGATTGGTATAGAGTCTCTGTCAGAGGATCTGATTGGTATAGAGCCTCTGTCAGAGGATCTGATTGGTCTAGAGTCTCTGTCAGATGATCTGATTGGTATAGAGCCTCTGTCAGAGGATCTGATTGGTCTAGAATCTCTGTCAGAGGATCTGATTGGTATAGAGTCTCTGTCAGAGGATCTGATTGGTCTAGAGTCTCTGTCAGAGGATCTGATTGGTCTAGAGTCTCTGTCAGATGATCTGATTGTTCTGGAGTCTCTGTCTGAGGATGTGATTGGTCTGGAGTCTCTGTCAGAGGATCTGATTGGTCTAAAGTCTCTGTCTGAGGATGTGATTGGTCTGGAGTCTCTATCTGAGGATGTGATTGGTCTAGAGTCTCTGTCAGAGAATCTGATTGGTCTAGAGTCTCTGTCTGAGGATGTGATTGGTCTAGAGTCTCTGTCAGAGAATCTGATTGGTCTAGAGTCTCTGTCTGAGGATCTGATTGGTCTGGAGTCTCTGTCAGAGGATCTGATTGGTCTGGAGTCTCTGTCAGAGGATCTGATTGGTCTGGAGTCTCTGTCAGAGGATGTGATTGGTCTGGAGTCTCTGTCTGAGGATGTGATTGGTCTAGAGTCTCTGTCTGAGGATGTGATTGGTCTAGAGTCTCTGTCTGAGGATGTGATTGGTCTAGAGTCTCTGTCTGAGGATGTGATTGGTCTAGAGTCTCTGTCTGAGGATGTGATTGGTATAGAGTCTCTGTCAGAGAATCTGATTGGTCTAGAGTCTCTGTCTGAGGGTGTGATTGGTCTGGAGTTTCTGTCAGAGGATCTGATTGGTATAGAGTCTCTGTCAGAGGATCTGATTGGTCTAGAGTCTCTGTCAGATGATCTGATTGGTCTAGAGTCTCTGTCAGATGATCTGATTGGTCTAGAGTCTCTGTCAGATGATCTGATTGGTATAGAGTCTCTGTCAGAGGATCTGATTGGTCTGGAGTCTCTGTCAGAGGATCTGATTGGTCTAGAGTCTCTGTCTGAGGATGTGATTGGTCTAGAGTCTCTGTCAGAGGATCTGATTGGTCTAGAGTCTCTGTCAGATGATCTGATTGGTCTAGAGTCTCTGTCAGATGATCTGATGGGTCTAGAGTCTCTGTCAGATGATCTGATTGGTCTAGAGTCTCTGTCAGAGGATCTGATTGGTCTAGAGTCTCTGTCAGATGATCTGATTGGTCTAGAGTCTCTGTCAGATGATCTGATGGGTCTAGAGTCTCTGTCAGATGATCTGATTGGTATAGAGTCTCTGTCAGAGGATCTGATTGGTCTGGAGTCTCTGTCAGAGGATCTGATTGGTCTAGAGTCTCTGTCTGAGGATGTGATTGGTCTGGAGTCTCTGTCAGAGGATCTGATTGGTCTAGAGCAGGGGTCGGCAAGTAAGGTTGGCATCGGGCCAAAAAACATTTTTTACACTAGATGGCGGGCCAGAACATAGTCAATGGATAATTTAAGAAATTAATTGATGAAAAATGCAACTAGAATGTTAGTGAGCTGTTACTCTGTGTTAAATACTGTAGTAGGACAGTCAGTGTGGCAGTGTCCGGGTTTTATACTGGATACATTAATAAAGCAGTAGGGATGAGTCACGATTTTCGAATATTCGATTTGTTGATTTAATTATAGAATATCGAATAGGTCCTGGGATTATTGTCTAAAAAAATTCCCATGTTTTCGGTGCTGATTCGGTGGTGACGCCGTGTTCATGTAACCAGAGGGTGACGCTGCCAATAACGCAAAAGCTGTCACAAGGAACCGGCAAAAGTAATGATTATGAATGTTTCAAATATAGCAAGGAGACATTTTAATTGTTTATAAGTGTCTTGTGTCGGCTCAGTCGGCTGCAATAGTGACCGCAGTAGTTAACGCGCCTATAGAGAGAAATGCACATTTCATATGGATTACATAAGCAGAGAGTAGTCAGTTTCTTTTCGTTTTGAATTGTTTCGTTTAAAATTAGAAATTTTTAAGCTTTCTATATATTTTCGTGTCTGTGAGGCAGCTTAAACGCTGAGTTTCGGTTAATTTATGAGACGAGCTCCAGTTCACGAGCAATGCAATCTCACCGGCGCCTCCATGTCCGATTATATTGTCTGCTATATTTGCTTTTATTAAATACAGGCAATTGCTTGATAAAACATTGATTAAAAATAAGATACAAATGATACAAAACGAAATTAAATTTTTAGATAGGCTTTCTACAAAACAAAACTTAATGAAGTGGTCAAAATCATGTCTGACCCACATGTCTCCCGATATATTGCGGCATCTTGCAACACATCCTGCCTTGCTAAAAGACACATGTGGGAGATGCGGAATGGATAAAAATAACTAAAAAAATAAGAGAGGACTTGAATAAGCCCATTAATGGCATTTTTGAGTCATGCTCTTAACGAACTATGTTTTATTTCCTCTTTCCATATTGTGAATAAATGTGTATCATTTTAATTTGCTTGTTACACAATGGAGTCTAACTTATTGTAATAATTATTTGACGTAGACTACTTTTAAACTTAGAATTATTCCTTGGCATCCTCGCATAGCCTACTAAACTGCATAGCTACTTTTTTTACGCTATTACGTCGTGTTAACATTTAAGCTGGTGAGAGAAAATGGCACTATCAAAGAGTCTAAAAAGGGAAGTTGACAGCGAAAATAGTTAATAATAATAAAAAGACAACTATGCGTTCATCTTACCTAGTTTTGTAAATGCAAAGCCGGTGTGTCTTATCTGCAACGACAACCCGATCGGTGTGTCTCTATAGCACGCATTGTGTCTATCGTGCAATTTATACGCGAAAAAGAGTTTTTACGTGCATATGATACGCATGGGTAGGTTTAGTAGTGGTGTCTGGAGCGTGTGTATTATACGTTGGGTAGGATTAGTGGTGTGGGATGCGTGTGTATTACACGCAATAAAGTGCGTATCAAATGCACGCGAAAAACTGCGTATCATCTGCACGTAAAAACACATTTTCGTGTATAAATTGCACGATAAACACAACGCGTGCTATAGAGACGCATTTAATATAATATTAGACATTTCATGACGGTTATTTTAGAGGTGTGTCTAGCGATCCACAGACTCTTTTGAATGTCTTTCAGAACTTTTCAGGCTGCGGCGCGGGCCAGATATTATTGCCGGCGGGCCGCCTGTTGCCGACCCCTGGTCTAGAGTCTCTGTCTGAGGATGTGATTGGTCTAGAGTCTCTGTCTGAGGATGTGATTGGTCTAGAGTCTCTGTCTGAGGATGTGATTGGTCTGGAGTCTCTGTCAGAGGATCTGATTGGTATAGAGTTTCTGTCAGGATGTGATTGGTCTAGAGTCTCTGTCAGAGAATCTGATTGGTCTAGAGTCTCTGTCTGAGGATGTGATTGGTCTGGAGTCTCTGTCAGAGAATCTGATTGGTCTAGAGTCTCTGTCAGAGGATGTGATTGGTCTGGAGTCTCTGTCTGAGGATGTGATTGGTCTAGAGTCTCTGTCAGAGAGTCTGATTGGTATAGAGTCTCTGTCAGAGGATCTGATTGGTCTAGAGTCTCTGTCAGAGAGTCTGATTGGTATAGAGTCTCTGTCAGAGGATCTGATTGGTCTAGAGTCTCTGTCAGAGAATCTGATTGGTATAGAGTCTCTGTCAGAGGATCTGATTGGTCTAGAGTCTCTGTCAGAGGATCTGATTGGTCTAAAGTCTCTGTCTGAGGATGTGATTGGTCTGGAGTCTCTGTCAGAGGATCTGATTGGTATAGAGTTTCTGTCAGGATGTGATTGGTCTAGAGTCTCTGTCAGAGAATCTGATTGGTCTAGAGTCTCTGTCTGAGGATGTGATTGGTCTGGAGTCTCTGTCAGAGAATCTGATTGGTCTAGAGTCTCTGTCAGAGGATGTGATTGGTCTGGAGTCTCTGTCTGAGGATGTGATTGGTCTAGAGTCTCTGTCAGAGAGTCTGATTGGTATAGAGTCTCTGTCAGAGGATCTGATTGGTCTAGAGTCTCTGTCAGAGAGTCTGATTGGTATAGAGTCTCTGTCAGAGGATCTGATTGGTCTAGAGTCTCTGTCAGAGAATCTGATTGGTATAGAGTCTCTGTCAGAGGATCTGATTGGTCTAGAGTCTCTGTCAGAGGATCTGATTGGTCTAAAGTCTCTGTCAGAGGATCTGATTGGTCTAGAGTCTCTGTCAGAGGATCTGATTGGTCTAGAGTCTCTGTCAGAGGATCTGATTGGTCTAGAGTCTCTGTCAGAGGATCTGATTGGTCTAGAGTCTCTGTCAGAGGATCTGATTGGTCTAGAGTCTCTGTCAGACAGTAATTAGGCCAGTGGAGGAGCTGATGTACAGGCTCATTAGTGAAACGCAGCGCTTCGCTGGCTGATTGCTAAGTCTATTGGACAGCTTCATATGGCTGTGTTTCATGCACTGCCAGGACCTGAGGGAAAGCAGGAGGCTTTCAATCACAGTTTTGGCAGCAGTTGCGCATGTAGTGCTTCCATCTCGCTAAGAGCCACTAGTTACCTAGAGTGCCATTTTGGAGGATTTTCAGCTTTTTTAAGCACGGCTGAAAAACAGAAGTCACTTTATGTTTTGGAGAGCCTCTCACCACACTCTCATGACAAAAGATCTCAGCGTTTGATTCATACGAGCCTCGGCCTTCAGATAGATCGTGTTTGTTGGTTTAGCTCCATTTCGGTCTCATTGAAGTTCCTTTTCTCAGAAACAATGCGACCGCATCACACAGACCTGCAGATGCTGACTTCATACTTCGCCCAAAATAATTCCTGCTTTAGCAGAAGAAAGTATTTATAGCACAAACTGAACTCAGACCAGTGCTGACACGACCACTGGGATGTACAATGGGAGACATTTTACATCAGGCTAACAATAAAACTTATTTTTGCTGGAGATTCAACCTAAAAATATAGCAATAAACTAGTTTATAAAGGCATATTTTGCCCCCAAAATATATGCACTCACCCTCATGTCGCTTGAAAACAGAAGAAAATATTCTGAGAACTGTTTCTTCCTTCATGTACAGTAATAAAAGTCAATGGGGTCTAATATTGTTAGATATCTTATTTTATGTTCCATGGAAGGAAGAAAGTCATACAGGTTTGAACGACATGATGGCGAGTAAATGATGACGGAATGATAATTTATAGATGAACCAACCCTATTAAATACTTAAAGTCCCCGTGTAGTCAAAACTACACCCTTAAAACTCATCTCTGTTCAACAAAATTACATATTTAAGCGGTTTTCCTTGAAAAAAAATGTCTTCATGCCTTAACATATCTTGAATGTAACCCGACACCCTCGCCTCATTTAGTATGTGCAGTCCTATGAATATGCAAATGAGCCCCGCCTCCACTCACTCATTCAGCTCAGAGATCCACTGGTTGACGATCACACGTTGATCTGATTGGTTACAAGGTCGTTTGTGACGTCAGAAACACCAGCGATTTCAAACCGTGTTTTTGAGACTGTCTTTGGTTCACTGCAGTTTTAAGGAGGAAATACTCAGCAATGCTGTCGACTTATGAACTCACACATGTGTGTCTTAAACCGTATTAAACACCACATAGACACAAACAACTTTAAAAACTGGATTTACACCACAGGGGGACTTATTTAACTTATTTGATTATTTACTCTTTATACTTGATGGACTCAATGAATCAGTGTAAAGAGATTCACATATTGAAACATCAACTAATGTTGGGAAACAGACTTTAGATTCGCATGCGAAGCACATCAGCTGGATTCTATTACGATGACTTTGGAGATCATTGGTGAACTTCAAAATAAAACGTTTAATAAAATAAAAGTGTGTATCATAGAATCTCAAGACTTTTTTCTATTGCTACATACCACACCCTAACAAATCATGGGTTATTTTTTCGACCCAAATCCTGGGTTGAGCCTTTTGGGTTAATTTTTTGTGTTATTTTTTCAGTGTTTGGGTAACTTTTGTGTTACCCGGCTCATGGGTCAGATGTAACAACCCAGTGTTTGGGTAGTGTTTGTGTGGTATATCTTTGGTAAAAAAACAGGTTTGTGTACATTTATTTTATCTATAAATTCATATTTTTCTGTATATTGTTTAACTTTATGCAAAGCAACATAGAGGAGTGCGATATGTGGAGTATTTTTTTTAAGTTTAGAGGATTTAAGTGAATTCATAAACATTAATTCATGTATAAAGTAAAAAAAAAAAAAAAAAAACTAATACTATAGTAAAAATGAATCAACCCAGTATGATGAGTTAAATCAACCCAATTTGCTGGGTAAAATTAACCCAGCATGTGTTCAGTCCTATATTTACCCAGCCCTTGGGTTGTGTAAGTGATCCACTGGAGGCAAGTTGTAGAGAGAACCCAAGTGCAGTTCATTACAAACAAAAGCAAACATAAAACGAAAGCATGGCATGAATTTAAAGCTGGACGTGGATATGGGCATAAAGCTTACCAAACAGTGGTGGAACAAAACTTGACAAAGACACGTGGCAAACATGAGGGCTTAATGACAAGAGACACCTGTGAACAATGAACAGACGATTAACCAATGGCAAGACACATGGCAGGATCACATGACAAACAGGGAATCACATGACAAGACACAGAAACATGACAATGACATGAAACGTGACCAAGAGAAGACCAAATCGTGACAGGTTGAAAACAGCCCAAATTTGGTTGTTTTTAACCCAGTGTTTTTTAGTGTGCAGAGCTAAGCTAAACTACATCAGCCCACTGCAAAAATGATATTCTTCCTTAGTATTTTTTTCTTGTTTCCAGTCCAAATATAAAAAAATTCTTAAATCAGAATGCATTTACTAGATGAGAAAGATACCATAAGATATTAAGTCTTGTTTTCTGAGAAAAAAATTCAAATGAAGTGTGCTTTTGCCTAAAACAAGTCAAATGATCTGCCAATGGGGTAAGAAAAATAATCTTGTTTCCGCTTGATTTAAGATTATTTTTCTTACCCCATTGGGTAAGATCCAGATCCTGAGTATAGTAAATGCATTCTGATTTAAGAATTTTTTGATATTTGGACTGGAAACAAGACAAAAATACTGAGTAAGAAAAGCATTAATATACAGTATATTCATCTACAGTGCTCAGTGCAAACAAATAATCCATGTCAGAGTGGGATGATTCAGGTCAATGAGTTCCACGTCGAAGTGACTTCCAGGCCTGTTCTTGCATTTAAGGGAACTAATGTATCATGCAATTACCGCAGGTTAGAGCCGAGGCGAGGGCTTTACCTGCTGGGATAAATGGCTCTCTAATCAGCCGGGTTAGCATTTGCCTCGGCTCGCCCGCGCGTGTGGGGAAGGTTGATAATAATGAACCTTAATGGCTCGCGGATCTCCGGCGCCGTGAACGACTCGGGAACCGGAGCGCTTGTTCTCCGTGATACGCTTCAGCGGCACAAGGGTGAAGACGCCATCTGTATTCTGGGCTGCGAGCCCGACAGCTAATGCATCTGTATCGCCCACCGCTTCTCTCTTTTCCCATCATGCCCCTCAGCCAATGCACAGCACAATCCATCAAGTATTCATCAGAAAAATAGCAAGTCCAATAGTCTTCCTCTCTCTCATCCGTGATAGAGTGAAGTTCCTCCGGGAGCCGTGACACAAAAAAATAATCAGGTGCTTCTCAAACGCTGCCTATTCTAATCATCAAGTGCTTCATTTATAGCCGGCTGCATCCCTCTTAAAAACACTGGGCTGGGTAAATATAGGAGAGAACATATGTAGGGTTAATTTTACCCAGCAAATTTTTTTTTTTTTTTTTAACTCAGCATACTGGGTTGATTCATTTTTACTATTGTACTAGCTTTTTTCTTTTCTTTTTTTTACTTCATACATGAATTAATGTTTACGGATTAAATTAAATCCTCTAAACATGAAAAAAAAAATACTCCATACAATCACCGAAAATATCGACACGACACTCGTTTATGGGACTCACATCGTGCCCCTGTATGTTGCTTTGCATAAAATTAAACTATAAACAGAACAATAACGAATTTATAAATACAGAAAATTTACACAAACCTGTTTTTTACCGAAGACAAGCAACAATGTGACGGACTTGCACTGATCTCTCCTGAAGAAGTCACAAAAAGCCTGCGATAAATAACACAACCCCTGGGTTATTACATCTGATCCAGTATCTGGGTTACACACAAACTATCCAAACATTGGGTTGTTACGTCTGACCCAGGATCTGGGTAACACAAAAACTACCCAAACACTGGGTTGTTACATCTGACCCAGGAGCTGGGTAACACAAAACTACCCAAACACTGGGTTGTTACATCTGACCCAGGAGCTGGGTAACACAAAAACTACCCAAACACTGGGTTGTTACGTCTGACCCAGGATCTGGGTAGCACAAAAACTATCCAAACACTGGGTTGTTACGTCTTACCCAGGATCTGGGTTACACACAAACTATCCAAATATTGGGTTGTTACTTCTAACCCAGGATCTGGGTAACACAAAAACTACCCAAACACTGGGTTGTTACGTCTGACCCAGGATCTGGGTTACACACAAACTATCCAAACACTGGGTTGTTACGTCTGACCCAGGTATTTGGGTAACACAAAAACTACCCAAACATTGGGTTGTTATGTCTGATCCAGGAGCTGGGTAACAAATAAACTACCCAAACACTGGGTTGTTACATCTGACCCAGGAGCTGGGTAAAACAAAAACTACCCAAACACTGGGTTGTTACGTCTGACCCAGGAGCTGGGTAACACAAAAACTACCCAAACACTGGGTTGTTATGTCTGATCCAGTATCTGGGTAACACAAAAACTACGCAAACACTGGGTTGTTATGTCTGATCCAGTATCTGGGTAACACAAAAACTACCCAAACACTGGGTTGTTACGTCTGACCCAGGTATTTGGGTAACACAAAAACTACCCAAACATTGGGTTGTTATGTCTGATCCAGGAGCTGGGTAACAAATAAACTACCCAAACACTGGGTTGTTACGTCTGACCCAGGAGCTGGGTAAAACAAAAACTACCCAAACACTGGGTTGTTACGTCTGGCCCAGGAGCTGGGTAAAACAAAAACTACCCAAACACTGGGTTGTTATGTCTGATCCAGTATCTGGGTAACACAAAAACTACGCAAACACTGGGTTGTTATGTCTGATCCAGTATCTGGGTAACACAAAAACTACCCAAACACTGGGTTGTTACGTCTGACCCAGGTATTTGGGTAACACAAAAACTAGCCAAACATTGGGTTGTTATGTCTGATCCAGGAGCTGGGTAACACAAAAACTACTCAAACACTGGGTTGTTACGTCTGACCCAGGTATTTGGGTAACACAAAAACTACCCAAACATTGGGTTGTTACTTCTGCCCAGTAGCTGGGTAACACAAAAACTACTCAAACACTGAAAAAATAATCCCAAAAAATTGAGCCAAAAGGCTCAACTCAGGATTTTGGTAGAAAAAAATAACACAAGATTTTTTAGAGTGTGTTTTCTTCAAGGGATTTGAACAACAGGTGCTGTGACTACATAACAAACACCCACTCACAGCACTCTGACAGTGTGTTTTAATTGAATTTCTGCATTGCAAAATAAATTTACAGCGACTCTGAACACAGCAGGCCAGCTGAACATAAAAATAAACCCGTTGATCACCACTACCACTACCACGTTCAGAACGGTGAGAGATGGAGCTGATTTCTGAAATCACTGTGTGTATATAAACGGTAATTTGATGGTTTCTAGTCATTATGTGTGTGTGAGGGTCGATCTGTTTTGTGAAAGCACTGAATGATTTCAGGCCTGATAAATGAGGTGCGTCAGCTCTTTTCAGATTGATTATTGATTGGCTCTCGCTGAGGAAACGCGCCGTCATTTCCATCAGCTTCTGCATCTTCTCTGGGATAATGGAAGCAGCTCGTCTCTCTCTCTCTGAGCGTTGAGCGTATGAGCGCTGCGATGTGAATCGATGGATGTGTGTGGGAGGAGAGCTGGGGGTTGGGAACGAAGGGAGATGATTTTAAGTGCACGGGCAGCATAAAAATGGCTTTCTTGATTCCATGCAAGAGCAATAAACCACATCCGTTTGAAATTCCATTAGCGGCCGGCTCTCGCTCGCCCTCCCCCCGCGCCTCGCTCTACGTGTGTGTGTGTGTGTGTGTGTGTGTGTGTGCCTGCGCATGTTAATCAGCCTCTCTGCGGCGAGGACACGGCGGAGGAATGCAAATGCTCGTGTTCCTGGACCGGGTCACACAAACGCCACTGTTTCGAATTCTGGTCGGGATTGAGAAACGCTTCTTTCCCTGAGCGAGAGACACGGGAAACAAGCGCTTTAATCTGGACTGATCCGACAAGAGCTTGTGTTTTAATCACACACTCTCTGATGCTGGACCAGAGGTGAACGCTGACACACACACACACACACACACGCGCTGAACTAGCAGTAGTACTGACCTACACACACACACACACACACACACACACTCAAACAGAGACACAGACACAGAGAGAGAGACACACCCTCACACAGACACAGACACACACACACACACACACACAGAAACAGAGACACAGAGAGAGGGACACACACTCACGCAGACACAGACACACACACACACACACACACACACACACACACACACACACACACACACACCTGCAAGATTCTGGGGTAGAGAGGCTGGATATCACTCTTTCACATTCACACCAACAACAACTAAATTGCCAATCATGTTCTTCCTCAGTGTTTCTGTCTCGTTCTCCAGCACTAATATCTAAACATGCTTACATCAACACACATTTACTGGACAATGACTGAAGATATTAAGACTTGATTAATCAAAAAGTGCATGAAAATTAAGCGAGTTTGTGCTTAAAACAAGAACTAATATCTGCCAATGGAGTCAGAAAAATAATCTTGTTTTACCTTTGAATTCAGTTTATTTTTCTGACTCCATTGACATATATTTGTTCTTATTTTAAGTTGAAACTCGCTTAATTTTGATCATATTTTGCTTAATCTTGTGGGGTCGGCAGATATTAAACCAAAATTAAAGTACTCAAAAATAAAATTACACAATTTCAACATTCACTCTCCCAATTCAGCATGCAGGGAACTAAACATCCATCCATTTGTTTCTAAAATGCAGCAAAATTGATTCACATAGTCTCAGCTTCTCATGATCAGATCATGATTATCCTGAAGTCTGATCAGTTGACTATGAACTCGAGTCACTAAAGCGAGTTTTAGCACCTGTGGTTCAGTTTACCCCGCAGCTTCTGGACTCCTAACTTTCATTCATCCAGACTGGAATCAATCCGCCCCACCTCAGGACGAGGCGTTTATTCATAATGGCTCTGATATCTGCAGAATCCATCAGCCGGCAGGGACTGGAAGCAGACGATCAACAAGACCGGCCGAAATATATCGAACATATGATCTGGGTAACACAAAAACTACTCAAACACTGGGTTGTTATGTCTGACCCAGGAGCTGGGTAACACAAAAACTACCCAAACACCGTGTTGTTACGTCTGACCCAGGAGCTGAGTAACACAAAAACTACCCAAACACTGGGTTGTTACGTCTGACCCAGGAGCTGGGTAACACACAAACTACCCAAACACTGGGTTGTTACGTCTGACCCAGGAGCTGGGTAACACAAAAACTACCCAAACACCGGGTTGTTACGTCTGACCCAGGAGCTGAGTAACACAAAAACTACCCAAACACCGGTTTGTTATGTCTGACCCAGGATCTGGGTAACACAAAAACTACCCAAACACTGGGTTGTTACGTCTGACCCAGGAGCTGGGTAACACAAAAACTACCCAAACACTGGGTTGTTACGTCTGACCCAGGAGCTGGGTAACACAAAAACTACCCAAACACTGGGTTGTTACGTCTGACCCAGGATCTGGCTAACACAAAAACTACTCAAACACTGGGTTGTTACGTCTGACCCAGGAGCTGGGTAACACAAAAACCACTCAAACACTGGGTTGTTATGTCTGACCCAGGAGCTGGGTAACACAAAAACTACCCAAACACTGGGTTGTTACATCTGACCCAGGAGCTGGGTAACACAAAACTACTCAAACACTGGGTTGTTACATCTGACCCAGGAGCTGGGTAACAGAAAAACGACCCAAACACTGGGTTGTTATGTCTGACCCAGGAGCTGGGTAACACAAAACTACTCAAACACTGGGTTGTTACATCTGACCCAGGAGCTGGGTAACAGAAAAACGACCCAAACACTGGGTTGTTACGTCTGACCTAGGAGCTGGGTAACACAAAAACTACCCAAACACTGAAAAAATAACCCCCCAAAAATGTATTTTGGTAGAAAAAATAACCCCAGATTTTTTAGAGTGTGTTTTCTTCAAGGGCTTTAACTCCATCGGTAGATAATTTTGTTTTCTTTGTAAATTTTTGCTTGTTTTAAGCAAAAACTCACTTTAATTTAGATTTTTTTTATCGGAAAACAACCATTTTTTCAAAGCTTGTTGATTTAAGAATTTGTAGATATTTGGACTGGAAACAAGACAAAAATACTGAGCGAGAAAAGCATTATTCTGCAGTGTAGTTTAGCTGTACTGTTATCGGCATCATGTCAAGCCTGTAGAAGAGCTCGTAACGGACTCTTTGATTAAAGGTGAAGCTCCTCCATCTGTCCTGCTGGAATGAACGGATGATCCGATGGCCTTTAGTTAACAGGCGGCCGGAGGACTGTGTTTTTCCCGAATGGCACATTCAGGTGGATATAAAACTGTCACACACAGAATGAACGGTGTGTGAAATGACCTCTCAGGCGCTCACTGGTGTGTGCCGACGGGTTGCCGGCTCTCCTTTTAGGTTATCTGGTCCAGTAGAGTCAGGTTAACCCGTCTCTCACACAGATGCATAAGTTTACACCCCCTGCAGAATGAGTTTATGATCACTGAGAGGAGCTTTATCTATAACCGCTGCGACACAACAGGCCCTGGAAGAGCCGTACACCACTTCTCACGCATACGCTGTGTAAACACACACCTGTAACTCTGATCATGCGTACCAACATTATGGCGACACCGTAATAACTTTAAATCTTCATTATGAGTCATAATCATAAATACAGTGCATGTTCACTGTTTAAATAAACAAAATAATGATTTAAACTCTGTTTTACATCTGATATACACATTTAGGTGAAATATGACAAATTTACTTAAATTACATCAAATCATTACTTGAGAAGTTACAAAAATGTTGATATTCTAATAAATAGAAATATGAGTAGTGTATGCGCTGCGTTTGAACAGGAATGCTGTGTTTTAATGTTTGATAACAGCAGAAGGTAACACTTTATTTTAAGGTGCTTGTAATAAGCAGTAATTAACAGTTAATAAGACACTTATAAGACCTTATGAGATGCATATAAGATGCATATAAGCATTAACTAATGATAATAAATAAATTAAATTAAATAATACATTTCTCAAGTATCAATACATTGCACTTTTAGAACAGCCGAACGAACATAAATGGTAACACAAACTCCCAGTCCCTTAAAAATTGACCTTCCCAAGAGGGAGTAGTTTCCCTGATCTCTTCAGGGCCTGGACCTTTAATTAACCCTTATATGAAGTAGTTAACTTCCCCCTTCCATGTGAAGCGCTTTGAGTGCCTAGAAAAGCGCTATATAAATGTAATGAATTATTATTATTATTATTATTAATGCTTATATGCATCTTATATGCATCTTATATGCATCTTATAAGCTCTTATAAGTGTCGTATTAACTGTTAATTACTGCTTATTACAAGCACCTTAAAATAAAGTGTTACCAAAATATAAAGCATTTATAAACACTATTTGGCCAGAGGAAAAGATTGAGAAAAACTTTCTCTGATATGTATTTTATACTATTTTATTAATTTATTCAAAAACAAGGCAAGGACTAAATGATTGTTAGCACTGTAATGTGACGCACATCCGTATCTCATATTCTCCTAATGTCTTGCACCGCTAAACATGGATCACGGGGATGAATATGAATATGCAGATGAGCATATAGTAAACGAGGCGTGGTCAGCTGATATGCGGTTACTTCGGGGAGGACACGCGTGTGCACACACTCTTCCTCTGACTGGGGTTATAAAGGGGATGTCGCGCAGGTTCTGCCGTTTTATACGTCTGAATATTTTTTGGCGTTCGATATTTTTGGCTTTCGGCACACGTACACTTTCAGGATCCTCCGCAGTTTTATAAATGCGACCCCTGCCCTTTCTTCAGGTTATCTGGTAGAGTCAGCTTAACCCGTCTTACACACAAACGCATAAGTTTAAGGGTGTGCAAACTTACGCACTGGACTCATAAACTCAATCTTTCTGATGCGAGCTGCGGGAAACTCAAATTGACCCGAATGTTCATTGG
>JARWKJ010000004.1:503332-520832 GCA_029959095.1 Rhinichthys osculus
TAAATGTGCACTAATTTGCAAACATTTCCAGAACACAAATCTGAACATTGGACAAAGCCAGATTCATAATTTTTTTGACATATGAAATGTGATTCTGAATTTCTCTTTTCATCACTGCATAAATCATAAAATACTGTCAACAGGCAGAAAAAAAGCATTTTCATCATGTTTTAGGGAGTAAAATATTGTATAAATCAGGCGAATGATATATTAACAAACCTTCAGAATATAGATATAAAATAGTTCTGTGCAACGATCTATCCAAAATAAAAGTTTGTGTTTACATAATATATGTGTACTGTGTATAATTATTTTGTATATATAAATACACACATATGCATGTATATATTTAATTAAAAAATATATATATATATGTTATTTATATATAATATAAATTATGTAAATATATATGCAGTGTATACATACAAATATTTCTTAAATATATACATGTATATGTGTGTGTATTGATACATATAAAATAATTATACACAGTACACATATATGATATAAACACGAACGTTTAATTTGAATGCGATTAATTGTGTTTAATCATTGCCCAACACTAAAATAAAACTGTAGAAACTCTGTAAGATAAACACTTGTTCCCTTTCGAGGGAACTCTACACTGCGTCGAGAATCGACACTTTGGGGACGCTCCCTAAGCGTGCGCCTCTGAAGTATGAATGAAACTAATCCAATCCTGATTGGTGTTGCATCGTGACGTAACATGTGACGGCATACCCGGAAGTATAAAAGTGACACTGTCACAACACACACTAGCCTCGCGATGAAGCAAGCACTCTGTGTTGAAACTGTCTGGCTTATTTGGTGTTGTTTGTCAATCAGTTGATCAGAATGGCCAGCGAACAATTTAAAAGATGTGTGCATCCTTGCCCTCGTTTTATTACGGGTGGGGACACACATTTTGTGTGTGAATTGTTTGGGAGCGCAGCATGCACAGGCAGCTCTTGAGGGAGCTGTTTGTGCAGACTGTGAAGCACTTCCTATTAGAGTGCTGCGCTCCCGGCTGGCGTGCTTTGATGAGCACGGTCAGGCTCGCGTTCCCCACGGTTCTGGTCCCGCGTCCGTTGAGGCGGCGCGACGATTGAGATCGCGGGGTTCGCAGCGGGATCTTACAGATGAGAATGAGACTGCTGCGGCACTTTCTCATTCTTCGTCTGAGGATCCCGTAGCCCCTGAGAGTGGTACAGGAGCCCGCATCGCGGCTTCTCCTGCCCACGATCAGGTCCCAATGCTTGAGCTCTCTGCTTCCGAGGAAGTGGATGTGCTCAGTATTGATGCGGATGACCGTGATTTGAGCGAGCCAGTTCACGGCCAAAGCTATGAGGAGCTGGTAGAGGTTGTGACTCGTGCTGTGGCCAGACTTAACATTAGCTGGCCACATGATGAGCAAGGAACGCAAGTGAAAGCAAGCTTGATGAGCGTTTCCTGCAGCACAGGTCACAACCTCAGCGCCGGGCTAACTGTTTTTCCCAATCTTACAAACAAAGAGATAAAAATAAAAAAAAAAACACTCTTTTTCACCTGTACTCTAAGACGATTTTACAGGCGTATAATGGCACTAAACGTACCATAGCTTATTGTAGCAGTTACGATGGTTTAGAGACATCAGTGGCTTTATTTGTCTGGTATAAAAAAGGGAAGACAAATATTTTCTGCTGAACGCTCCGCTATCACCTTCTGGCCTGTTCTCCGACGCTGTAACTTCTATCGTCGACAGGTTTATGAATAAATAAATAAAATAAATATATATATATATAAAAAATAAATATATATATATATACATAAAACTATATATGTTGTCCCGCCGTTTTTGAATGTTTCGGGCTACATCGATTTCCAGCGAACGCACACCGTGGCGTTCACCCCAAGAGCTTGCAACCGGGCACCGACTATGATCACAAAATTTTTCAAGACTTTTTCCTGCCGGTCATCTGCTTCAGGAAGTCGAGAATAGTGCTCGAGAAACACCCGAGGCCGGTCCCAAGAGGCTGGTTCCCATAGTAGATTTTGTAGAATGGCAACGCCTTCCAATTATCTCTATGGGTCCTGAATATTTTTAAATATGGGTACGGACTGCAGTTCGGTTACCGACCTCCCAGCTTTGTTGGGGTCGTACCGACCGCAGGGGTTCCAGAACAGGCTCGGGTTATGGAACAAGAGGTACAGACTCTTCTGGAGTTAAGGGGGCATATAGAGTGTTCCCCTACCAGATAGAAAGTCCAGGTGTTACAGCCGGTACTTTTTAGTTCCAAAGGAGGATGTTGGACTGAGGCCAATTTTAGATCTAAGGCTATTGACTTGTTCTTTGAGGAGATCCAGGTTCAAAAGGCTTACAATCTCCATTATCGGAAACCAAATCAGATCCGAGGACTGGTTTGGCATGGTAGATCTAAATGTTGGGGCTGTCCACTCAGTTGCAGGGCAACCGATGTTGTTCTTGCAGCGGGGCCCGGAAACGATGTGTATTGCCCGCCGTCTATGACGCTTTGGGCCGCATCATTTTCCAGGGAACGCACTCTGCGTCGTCTGTCCGCGAAAAATAAAAGACGAGCATCAGTTATGGTCACGAAAACCGTATCGACTACAGCCTGCCGGTCTTCCGCTTCAGGCAGTCGAGAAGGGTGCTCGGAAACCACCAGAGACCAGTCTCGAGAGGCTGGATCGGATGTGGTTCTTGCAGCGGGGCCCGGAAACGATGTGTATTGCCCGCCGTCTATGACGCTTTGGGCCGCATCATTTTCCAGCGAACGCACTATGCGTCGTTTTTCCTAAAAATTTTTTTTAAAAAACGAGCATCGGTTATGGTTACGAAAACCGTATCGACTACAGCCTGCCGGTCTTCCGCTTCAGGCAGTCGAGAAGGGTGCTCGGAAACCACCAGAGGCCAGTCTCGAGAGGCTGGTTCTCTTAGATCGGGTTCTTCCGTTCGGCCTAGCACTCTCTCCCCACATGTTCATATGTAGGTTTATGGATGCGACTCTGGCTCCACTGAGGCTTCAGGGCATCCGTACACTGAATTACTTCGACGACTGGCTCTTATTGGCCCAGTCTCGAGGAATGGCAGTTCGGCATTGAGATGTCGTCCTTGGTCAAGATTAGAATCGGGCGTTGAGACTCAACACTATGTGTTGGAACCAGCTCAGAAGACTGCTCTTCTGGGCATGAAATGGAATTCGGTTACAATGCAGGCACGTATGTCTCCCGCTCGTATCGAATCCATCCTGGCCATGGTGTCCGGGATAAAGCTAGGCCAGGCCATCACTGTAAAGCAGTTTCAAAACTGCTGGGCCTCATGATAGCGGCATCCAACATTATACATTTGGGCCTTCTACACATGAGGCCCCCTTCAGTGGTGGCTGAGAGCCAAGGGTTTTTTCCCTCAAGGGGAATCTGTTCCGTATAGTCAGAGTTACGCGCAGATGCCTTCGTTCTCTGGTAATTTGGAAGAAACCTTGGTTCCTATCCCACAGGCCAGTGCTGGGAGCGTCATGTCGCCGGAAAACTGTTTCGACAGTCGCCTCCCTCACTGGTTGGGGCGCGGTCATGGACGGCCACTTTGCCAGGGGTCTGTGGCAGGACCATCATCATTCTTGGCACATAAACTGTCTGGAGATGATGGCTGTGTTTAGGGCTTTGAGGAGCTTCCTCCCAGACATTAATGGTTACCATGTCTTAGTACGATCAGACAATACGTCTGTGGTAGCTTATCTGAACCAACAAGGGGGACTCAGATCGCGCCCTCTGTGCAGACTGCTGCATCAGATCATTCTTTGGTCCCAGGGGAAAATACTCTCTATCAGAGCAATGTATATTCCGGGGGTTCAGAATCAGGGAGCAGACATCCTGTCGAGTCAGGGGCTGAGGCTCGGGGAATTTAGACTTCATCCAGATGTGGTGAAGTCAGTATGGGAGAGGTTTGGACCATTGGAAGTGGATCTGTTTGCGTCTCGAGAGACGTCCCACTGTCCACTTTGGTTCTCCCTCACACATCCAGCCCCACTGGGGTTGGATGCCATGGTACAGGCCTGGCCGAGGCTTCGCCTGTACGCATTTCCCCCGATCGCTCTGCTCCCGGGAGTCCTGGAGAGGGTCCGTCAAGAGGGCATCAGTCTATTTCTGGTTGCCCCGAGGTGGCCGACCCGAGTATGGTTTTCAGACATAATATCACTCCTGATAGCTCCGCCATGGCAGATTCCTCTGAGGAGGGATCTGTTGTCTCAGGCAGAGGGCACAGTCTTCCACCCTCACCCAGAGCTGTGGAAGCTGTGGGTCTGGCCTCTGAGGGGGTTCAGTACCTAAATGCTGGTCTATCAGCTGGAGTAGTTGAAACCATACTTAGCTCTAGGGCTCCATCTACTAGGAGATTATATGGCCTCAAGTGGAATGTGTTTTCACTTGGTGTAGAGAACATGAGTTGGACCCAGTTAACTGCCCGGTGGCTTCAGTTCTGGAGTTTCTTCAAGATCGTTTCTCTGCGGGTCTCTCCCCTTCCACGCTTAAGGTATACGTGGCTGCCATTGCGGCTTTCCACTCATCTTTAAGTGATGGGCCTCTGGGGAGGCACCAGTTGGTCTTTTGTTTTCTCCGTGGTACTTGGAGGATGAGACTGGCAACCAGGTCCAGGGTTCCTGCCTGGGACCTGGCAATAGTTCTGGAAGGGTTGTCCCTGGCCCCCTTCGAACCTCTACAGTCGGCTTCGCCTAAGGACTTAACGCTGAAAATTTTTTTTCTCTTAGCTATTACCTCACTTAAGAGGGTGGGAGATCTCCAAGCCCTGGTACACCAGCTTGCTTGGAGTTTGCCCCTGGCAGAGTAAAGCTTTTTTGCACCCGAGTCCGGGCTACGTGCCTAAAGTATCGAATACGGCTCGGTCTACAGTTCTTCAGGCATTCCATCCTCCACCTCATGTGTCGGCAGAAGAAGAGAAGCTTAATTTGCTCTGCCCCGTCAGAGCTTTGAGCGTGTACCTTGAGAGGTCCTCTTCTTGGAGAAGGTCAGACCAATTATTAGTATGTTTTGGGTCACCTAAGAAGGGGCTCCCGGCATCCAAGCAAACTATTAGTTTTTGGATTGTTCAGGCTATTACTGAGGCTTACAAGGTGCGCAATTTGCCTTCACCTTTAGCCGTGAGGGCTCACTCAACTAGAAGCATGGCTTCTTCTAGGGCCCTTCTTTCGGGAGTTCCTCTACAGGAGATCTGTGAGGCAGCCGGTTGGGCTACTCCACATACTTTTATTAGGTTCCACCTTCCTAGTACGCCTGGCACACACGTGCTCAGTCCTTGCTGAGTGCCTAAACAGTTTCACTCCGGGACAGGCCTATTCGGTGCGTGGCCTAGTGGGCACTCGTTCCCCAAAGTGTCGATTCTCGACGCAGTGTAGAGTTCCCTCGAAAGGGAACGTCTCGGGTTATGACTATAACCCTTGTTCCCTGAGAAGGGAACGAGACACTGCGTCGTTCTGCCACGCCCCTTGAGGCCTTGGAGCGTCTTACTTCATCGCGAGGCTAGTGTGTGTTGTGACAGTGTCACTTTTATACTTCCGGGTATGCCGTCACATGTTACGTCACGACGCAACACCAATCAGGATTGGATTAGTTTCATTCATACTTCAGAGGCGCACGCTTAGGGAGCGTCCCCAAAGTGTCGATTCTCGACGCAGTGTCTCGTTCCCTTCTCAGGGAACAAGGGTTATAGTCATAACCCGAGACGTTTTCCTTCCATTATGCAAAATAGAGCTGAAAACTGAGCAGTGCATGAAAACAAGCAGTGCATTCTGCTTGTTCTGTGTGTTCTGCGTGTTCTGCGTGTCCTGCGTGTTCTGCGTCTCTGCGTGTTCTGCGTGTCCTGCGTGTTTTGCGTGTCCTGCGTGTTCTGCGTGTCCTGCGTCTCTGCGTGTTCTGCGTGTTCTGCGTGTCCTGCGTGTTCTGCGTCTCTGCGTGTTCTGCGTGTTCTGCGTCTCTGCGTGTTCTGCGTGTTCTGCGTGTTCTGCGTCTCTGCGTGTTCTGCGTCTCTGCGTGTTCTGCGTCTCTGCGTGTTCTGCGTGTTCTTCGTGTTCTGCGTCTCTGCGTGTTCTGCGTGTTCAGCGTGTCCTGCGTGTTCTGCGTCTCTGCGTGTTCTGCGTCTCTGCGTGTTCTGCGTCTCTGCGTGTTCTGCGTGTTCTTCGTGTTATGCGTCTCTACGTGTTCTGCGTGTCCTGCGTGTTCTGCGTGTTCTGCGTGTCCTGCGTGTCCTGCGTGTTCTGCGTCTCTGCGTGTTCTGCGTCTCTGCGTGTTCTGCGTGTTCTGCGTGTCCTGCGTGTCCTGCGTGTTCTGCGTCTCTGCGTGTTCTGCGTGTCCTGCGTGTTTTGCGTGTCCTGCGTGTCCTGCGTGTTCTGCGTCTCTGCGTGTTCTGCGTGTCCTGCGTGTTTTGCGTGTCCTGCGTGTTCTGCGTGTCCTGCGTGTTCTGCGTCTCTGCGTGTTCTGCGTGTTCTGCGTGTCCTGCGTGTTCTGCGTCTCTGCGTGTTCTCCGTGTCCTGCGTGTTCTGCGTGTCCTGCGTGTTCTGCGTCTCTGCGTGTTCTGCGTGTTCTGCGTGTCCTGCGTGTTCTGCGTCTCTGCGTGTTCTGCGTGTTCTGCGTCTCTGCGTGTTCTGCGTGTTCTGCGTGTTCTGCGTCTCTGCGTGTTCTGCATCTCTGCGTGTTCTGCGTCTCTGCGTGTTCTGCGTGTTCTTCGTGTTCTGCGTCTCTGCGTGTTATGCGTCTCTACGTGTTCTGCGTGTCCTGCGTGTTCTGCGTCTCTGCGTGTTCTGCGTGTTCTGCGTGTTCTGCGTGTTCTGCGTGTCCTGCGTGTTCTGCGTCTCTGCGTGTTCTGCGTCTCTGCGTGTTCTGCGTGTTCTTTGTGTTCTGCGTGTTCTGCGTCTCTGCGTGTTATGCGTCTCTACGTGTTCTGCGTGTCCTGCGTGTTCTGCGTCTCTGCGTGTTCTGCGTGTTCTGCGTGTTCTGCGTCTCTGCGTGTTCTGCGTGTTCTGCGTGTTCTGCGTCTCTGCGTGGTTCTGTGTGTTCTGCGTCTCTGCGTGTTCAGCGTGTTCAGCGTGTTCTGCGTCTCTGCGTGTTCTGCGTGTTCTGCGTGTTCTGCGTGTTCTGCGTCTCTGCGTGTTCTGCGTGTTCTGCGTGTTCTGCGTCTCTGCGTGTTCTGCGTGTTCTGCGTGTTCTGCGTCTTTGCGTAGTTCTGTGTGTTCTGCGTCTCTGCGTGTTCAGCGTGTTCAGCGTGTTCTGTGTGTTCTGCGTGTTCTGCGTGTTCTGCGTCTCTGCGTGGTTCTGTGTGTTCTGCGTCTCTGCGTGTTCAGCGTGTTCTGCGTGTTCTGCGTGTTCTGCGTGTTCAGCGTGTTCTGCGTGTTCTGCGTGTTCAGCGTGTTCTGCGTGTTCTGCGTGTTCAGCGTGTTCAGCGTGTTCTGCGTGTTCTGCGTGTTCTGCGTGTTCGTGTTCTGCGTTTTCTGCGTGTTCAGCGTGTTCTGCGTGTTCAGCGTGTTCTGCGTGTTCTGCGTGTTCTGCGTGTTCAGCGTGTTCTGCGTGTTCTGCTTGTTCTGCGTGTTCTGCGTGTTCTGCGTGTTCAGCGTGTTCAGCGTGTTCTGCGTGTTCTGCGTGTTCAGCGTGTTCTGCGTGTTCAGCGTGTCCTGCGTGTTCTGCGTGTCCTGCGTGTTCAGCGTGTTCTGCGTGTTCAGCGTGTTCTGCGTGTCCTGCGTGTTCTGCGTGTCCTGCGTGTCCTGCGTGTTCTGCGTGTTCAGCGTGTTCTGCGTGTTCTGCGTGTTCTGCGTGTTCAGCGTGTTCTGCGTTTTCTGCGTGTTCTGCGTGTTCAGCGTGTTCTGCGTGTTCAGCGTGTTCTGCGTGTTCTGCGTGTTCTGCGTGTTCTGCGTGTTCAGCGTGTTCTGCGTGTTCTGCGTGTTCAGCGTGTTCTGCGTGTTCTGCGTGTTCAGCGTGTTCTGCGTGTTCAGCGTGTTCTGCGTGTTCTGCGTGTTCTGCGTGTTCAGCGTGTTCTGCGTGTTCTGCGTGTTCTGCGTGTTCTGCTTGTTCTGCGTGTTCTGCGTGTTCAGCGTGTTCAGCGTGTTCTGCGTGTTCAGCGTGTTCTGCGTGTTCAGCGTGTTCTGCGTGTTCTGCGTGTTCTGCGTGTTCAGCGTGTTCTGCGTGTTCTGCGTGTTCAGCGTGTTCTGCGTGTTCAGCGTGTTCAGCGTGTTCTGCGTGTTCTGCGTGTTCTGCTTGTTCTGCGTGTTCTGCGTGTTCTGCGTGTTCTGCGTGTTCTGCGTGTTCAGCGTGTTCTGCGTGTTCTGCGTGTTCTGCTTGTTCTGCGTGTTCTGCGTGTTCTGCGTGTTCAGCGTGTTCAGCGTGTTCTGCGTGTTCTGCGTGTTCTGCGTGTTCTGCGTGTTCAGCGTGTTCTGCGTGTTCTGCGTGTTCAGCGTGTTCTGCGTGTTCTGCGTGTTCTGCGTGTTCTGCGTGTTCTGCGTGTTCAGCGTGTTCTGCGTTTTCTGCGTGTTCTGCGTGTTCAGCGTGTTCTGCGTGTTCAGCGTGTTCTGCGTATTCTGCGTGTTCTGCGTGTTCAGCGTGTTCTGCGTGTTCAGCGTGTTCTGCGTGTTCTGCGTGTTCTGCGTGTTCAGCGTGTTCTGCGTGTTCTGCGTGTTCTGCGTGTTCAGCGTGTTCTGCGTGTTCTGCGTGTTCAGCGTGTTCAGCGTGTTCTGCGTGTTCTGCGTGTTCTGCGTGTTCAGCGTGTTCGTGTTCTGCGTTTTCTGCGTGTTCAGCGTGTTCTGCGTGTTCAGCGTGTTCTGCGTGTTCTGCGTGTTCAGCGTGTTCTGCGTGTTCTGCTTGTTCTGCGTGTTCTGCGTGTTCTGCGTGTTCAGCGTGTTCAGCGTGTTCTGCGTGTTCTGCGTGTTCAGCGTGTTCTGCGTGTTCAGCGTGTCCTGCGTGTTCTGCGTGTCCTGCGTGTTCAGCGTGTTCTGCGTGTTCAGCGTGTTCTGTGTGTCCTGCGTGTTCTGCGTGTCCTGCGTGTCCTGCGTGTTCTGCGTGTTCAGCGTGTTCTGCGTGTTCTGCGTGTTCTGCGTGTTCTGCGTTTTCTGCGTTTTCTGCGTGTTCTGCGTGTTCAGCGTGTTCTGCGTGTTCTGCGTGTTCTGCGTGTTCAGCGTGTTCTGCGTGTTCTGCGTGTTCAGCGTGTTCTGCGTGTTCAGCGTGTTCAGCGTGTTCTGCGTGTTCTGCGTGTTCAGCGTGTTCTGCGTGTTCAGCGTGTCCTGCGTGTCCTGCGTGTCCTGCGTGTTCAGCGTGTTCTGCGTGTTCAGCGTGTTCTGCGTGTCCTGCGTGTCCTGCGTGTCCTGCGTGTCCTGCGTGTTCTGCGTGTTCAGCGTGTTCTGCGTGTTCTGTGTGTTCTGCTTGTTCTGCGTGTTCTGCGTGTTCTGCGTGTTCAGCGTGTTCTGCGTGTTCAGCGTGTTCTGCGTGTTCTGCGTGTTCTGCGTGTTCAGCGTGTTCTGCGTGTTCTGCGTGTTCTGCGTGTTCTGCTTGTTCTGCGTGTTCTGCGTGTTCAGCGTGTTCAGCGTGTTCAGCGTGTTCAGCGTGTTCTGCGTGTTCAGCGTGTTCTGCGTGTTCTGCGTGTTCTGCGTGTTCTGCGTGTTCTGCGTGTTCAGCGTGTTCTGCGTGTTCTGCGTGTTCAGCGTGTTCTGCGTGTTCTGCGTGTTCTGCGTGTTCTGCGTGTTCAGCGTGTTCTGCGTGTTCTGCGTGTTCTGCTTGTTCTGCGTGTTCTGCGTGTTCTGCGTGTTCAGCGTGTTCAGCGTGTTCTGCGTGTTCTGCGTGTTCTGCTTGTTCTGCGTGTTCTGCGTGTTCTGCGTGTTCTGCGTGTTCTGCGTGTTCTGCGTGTTCTGCGTGTTCAGCGTGTTCTGCGTGTTCTGCGTGTTCTGCTTGTTCTGCGTGTTCTGCGTGTTCTGCGTGTTCAGCGTGTTCAGCGTGTTCTGCGTGTTCTGCGTGTTCTGCGTGTTCTGCGTGTTCTGCGTGTTCAGCGTGTTCTGCGTGTTCAGCGTGTTCAGCGTGTTCTGCGTGTTCTGCGTGTTCTGCGTGTTCTGCGTGTTCTGCGTGTTCAGCGTGTTCTGCGTGTTCTGCGTGTTCAGCGTGTTCTGCGTGTTCTGCGTGTTCTGCGTGTTCTGCGTGTTCTGCGTGTTCAGCGTGTTCTGCGTATTCTGTGTGTTCTGTGTGTTCAGCGTGTTCTGCGTGTTCTGCGTGTTCAGCGTGTTCTGCGTGTTCAGCGTGTTCTGCGTGTTCAGCGTGTTCAGCGTGTTCTGCGTGTTCTGTGTGTTCTGCGTGTTTGCCTGAGACGAGGCCGTACTGTACATCTGATGGACGGGACAGAAGAACACTCACACAGATGGTCTGGTCTAGAGACTCTCCTTCAGACGTTCATCTGCCAATGACCCGGCGTTCCCGACCTCAGCGCTCCATGCTAGTGTTTGGAGACTCGCTCTTCTAAAGCAGGATTTATCTCCCCAGCCACTGGAAAACTTATGGGGTTGATCCCGAATCATGGATCAGTGACCCTGAAGCTCATATCCAGGCTTAATGCTGATGGCACACACTGCGGCTCTGAAGTGTGTGTTTGCGAGGTGATGTGACCCGTAAATCCGCCGGCTCGGGCCTGATTCATTAAGGTATTGTTGAGGTTAAAGTCTCTGAAATGAATTTTCTGAGAGCAGCGGGAAATAAAGGCCAGAGGAAGAATTGTAATCGAGCTCGGAGCGAAACGCCTCGATGGCAAACAAAGACAGCGGCGTTTCCAATAACCTGACGCCTATTATCCGTCGCTGACACTGATTCAGGATCATCACAGTATATATCTCTGACTTAACCTGAACCTCCAGCCAAACCCAAGAGCAATATAGCAATAGCGACACCCGCAACTTTATTTATATAGCACGATTAAAACAACCAATGCCAACCTCCTTTGGCTTTTGGCTTGCTGAGTTGGGGACATTTCATTTAATATTCAACATTATTATTGTCACGGGTGGTTGCAGGAAGGCAGAAGAAGAAGAAGATGTATTTTCAACACGAAGGTTTAATGGTAATAATAAAAATGATGGCAGAACGGGCAGAAACACACACTATACACGACGCAGATCGGACAAGACGGAGCTGAGATGCAAACACAGATGAGATGATAAACTGAACACAGCTGAATTGATGATGACGCGTCACATGATGACAAGTGCAATGAGAACTAACTAAACTAAACACAACTGTGACAATCATTATTGTGACTATTTTCTCGAATCTTCTTTTTAGACATTTAATATCAACATTATTATTGATCTCCTGCATTGACAGCATTATATGAGAACTGAACTGAGCTGGACGATGACATCACGGTTTACTCCAGAGCGGATATAAATATATATATAAATAAACTAACTTTTTTTTTTTTTACAACAAGAATGAACCATGACAGAACTTGACTATTTTCTTCTAGACTCGATGTGTGTTGCATTATTGTCCTGTTATCTCTGTAAAGCTGCTTTGAAACACTCTGTACTGTATAAAGCACTGTAGAAATAAAGCTGACTTGACATATCGGCTCTAGAATAAAGTTATTTTGTTGTAGTTTTTTGATTTATTCACTTCCGTTGTAAAAAATAATTAGTTATTCATTTAGGGACCACTTACATGACACCGCTTTCAACTGAAAACAGAAAACTTTTAATGCGTTCTGGCCGTTCATTCGCAAGTCAACGGTAATGTAATATATATAATATACACACATAATAAAATTGTCACTGATTAAAAGCGGTTGATGTGTTTTGAGTTGTCCTGTACAGTAGCAGCGTCTCTACTGTTTAAATGAAATGCCCTCCAACCAAAACCATCCTTGTTATTTTCCGCACGCTAATAATGATGGATTTACTAGTCGTGTCCGGCAAACTAATAACTCACGACAGAGCTGAACGCTTCTCCTCCTCCAGGCGACGGAGGGTATTCCTGCACAGTGAAATTACACTCCACATTCAGTGTTATATTACATAAATCACAATTAGATCTGAACGAGCAGCCTGGCTTCATTCTGGTACCGTAGCGAATGACAGAAGATGGTGAACACAATAAAGCAAAAGCACAGTTATCAATAACACGAAACTAGCTGTAACGCTGCAGATATTACAGGACCCACAGAACGACAGCAGAACTATGAGTGTTGGCACAGTTATTGAACTGATCTGCACTTCAGCCAGTCAAACATTGAAATAAATATCAGTAAATATTGGTAACCTAAACATGTTATTTGAAAAAACATTGGTTTTATATTTCCAGACAAAGATGCGTCATATAGAGAGGGATGTTCGAGACAGTCATTCTCTAATATCTCCATGAGTGAAGAGTGGATTATATGGACTTTTAGGCTATGTTTGATTCTGTGCTGCCAGAGAGAGCGAAACTAAAATCCCAATGCGCTATACAAATAAACTTGACATGAGTGAAGATTTGGCAAAAGAAACAAGATATTCTATGTCCAGTGAAATATTGTTAAATTCGCTGATAATCGGGCGACCAGATCGCAAAGCTTAAACTCACGGGCTCACGCACAACTCTATCATTCGGCACGAATCCAAATGTTTCTATGTCTGCAATGTAACATTTAATTGCTAACCTATTATTTCTTGTGTAAACAAAGCTTTGTGCTTCACTCGTGTCATAATATTCACGTAAAACAGCATTCATGCGGATGCGCTTGTCAAGTTTCCCGGCACAGCCTTAGAATAAAGCGCTGTAGAAATACAGATGACTTGAAAATTTGTTGGTGGCACTAGAGGGTTTGAGTGACAGAACCTAATATTGTGTTCATTTCACGTCACTCACAATTTCATAACTTTTACTGTATGGCTCTACGGACTTTAAATGCAGAAGAATACGAAGGCCAAACACACACACACACACACACACACACACACACACATACACACACATCTGGAACTGCAGACCTTCCGCACAATCTGCTCAAGCTGAGGCTTTACTGCAAAACAATTTGTTCTCCAACTTCCCAATACATGTGAGGCGCACACAAGCTGACGCGAGCTTTGTTTCAGTGGGAACCGCGTCGCAGATGGTGGATCTGGCATCAGCAGGAGAGAGAGAGAGAGAGAGAGAGAGAGAGAGAGAGAGAGAGAGAGAGAGAGAGAGAGAGAGAGAGAGAGAGAGAGAGAGAGAGAGAGAGAGAGAGAGAGATCCATCTAAATCCTGTCTGAGATGCTGTCAAGTGTCGTCCAGCAGCCAAACCAAAGCAAACACGCAAACAAACAAACACAACTGTGATCAGCATGCGGCCCCATGTGTGCGAGTCATTAAGGGCCCGACACCATCAGGGGCCCGACACGCGTCTCCAGGCCTCCTGACTCACAGCGGGAGGGACAGAGAATGAGGGGTGGGAATAAAAGACGGGAGCAGATGTCAGTTCCCGCCTGCTCAATCTCTCTCTCTCTCTCTCTCTCTCTCTCTCTCTCTCTCTCTGTCTCTCTCTCTCTCTCTCTCTATCTATCTGTCTGTCTGATAGTCTATTCGTGAAATTTTCTCACTACTAAATATTCCACGGTCAGCTGTTAGTGTATTATAACAAAGTGGAAGCAATTGGGAACAACAGCAACTATGAAGTGTTAAGGTAACTTTTTGAGCAACGGGCAGCCAGATGACACACAGGGCCCACGACCGATCTAAATTATCCATATCGAAATGTAATGCCCATTTTCAATGGGAAAGTGCCCAGCAACATTGCTCAAAAAGTTGCCCTGTGTATCATCACCTTTAGGCCACGTCAATCCCAGAGCGGGTCAGTGCATGAGGCTCACAGTGTAGCGTTAGGTGGAGGAGGATCACGACTAAAGGCCAGAAGAGTTGAAGCTGTTAAAGTTCATGTGCCTGTCTATCTATCTATCTATCTATCTATCTATCTATCTATCTATCTATCTATCTATCTATCTATCTATCTATCTATCTATCTATCCATCCATCCATCCATCCATCCATCCATCCATCCACCCGTCCGTCCGTCCGTCCGTCCGTCCGTCCGTCCGTCCGTCCATCCATCCATCCATCCATCCATCCATCCATCCATCCATCCATCCATCCATCCATCCATCCGTGTGTCTGTCTTTCTGTCTGTTAACCCAGATGCTGAAATGACATCTCTTGCTTGCTGGGAATAGACCCGAGACTCAGAAGTATTTTGTACAGAACTGATTTCTAACTTGATTACATTGAGAAGCACTTGAACCCTCGTCAGCTAATGACTCCTCACCTCTTCATCGGCTCCAGCTGTGACCTCAGCAACAGAAGCGTTCGGCTCTTATGCTCGTATGACCCGTATGCTCTGAACTCTTTCATCTCTAACCCTGCTGTTCCGTCCTTCTGTCACTGCATTAACACAGAGAGACTCATGGGAATCACAGGCTCTCTAATGACCCCGTGCAGAGACCAGCACACACTCTGTGTTTGGGGAATCAGCAGGGCCAATTACCAGGGCCAAACTGGTCCGACACACAGCCGGAGGGGTAAATGAGGAAGACAGGAGGGGTAAATGAGGAAGACAGGAGGGGTAAATGAAGCTGATCTGCATGCTTCACTTCTCTTCAGATTCAGGTGCTGCTTCGGTTTCCATCTGGGATTTATTTTTCATTTTTAACATCGCTCTTTGGTCTGCTCTGCGCTCTTGTTGTTCTACTTCAAAAATTCACTGTTAATTAGTGGTGCAACGGATCACAAGATGCACAGTTCGGATCATTTACGGTTTTTGAGCCACGGATCGGATCATTTTTCGGATCAGCAAAAAAAAAAAATTGTGTTGGTACTTTTCATTTATTACTTAAAGCTCACCTAAAGTTCTTCGATACCACATCAAAAACATTTACATTAAAACCACTAGCCTAACTGATCAAGTTCAAACATTATTAAAAACAAGTGAACAGTCAGTAATAAAATAAGAACAAATACACAAATTACAAGCAGAGATGAATACTAAATAACAAAAGTTACAAAGTCTAACAGTAGTATTCAGGTACAGAAATCAAGAATTAAACCTAAATGTAAAATAATTATATAATTAATGTTAAAAAAAAAAGTGCTGCTCCACTTTGCCTCTGGGATTTATTGTGAATTGTTAGTATCGCTCTTTGGTCTGCTCTGCACCCTTGTTCAAAATTACACTGCTAATCCATTATGTTACATGCTGTTTCTTTGCAATTATGAAATTTTGTAAGTGAAATTAGTTTTAGAGTAAACCCTACACCAGTGTGTTTTACTCATTGTTGTGTGTGGGAGTCACATGTGTTCACACACCTATACGTGGGCTTTAGACGGGCCGGGCGGGGCTAATAGCCTCGAGACTGGAGCACTGAACCCCAAACCCCTGCGTTTCCTGAAGCTCCACAGCGCTTCACTAAAACACACACGTAACACACCTCTCTCAGGGACAACGGCACACACACACACACCATTTCACCAACAAATGGAAGTTTTATCAGAAAGAAATCACTGGATACTAGTGAGATCGCGAAACAAAAAATATATATATATAGTGTATAAATATTTCTGCCTTGATCAGAAACCACATCGGATCACAAACAGAAGGTATTCAAACATGAAAGTGAGTTTTAAGCTAAAATGATGTTAAAAGTCTTTAATGCTGATGTTAGCTGGTATTGAATCATCCATGCGTGTGTGTGTGTGTGTGTAAAGCACATGAGAAATGAAGCTGTGTGTTGACAAGCACTGGTTGAGATGCAGCAGTGCTGATTAAAGAAGAGTGTGTGACGGTCCACTAGTGAAACTTGCGTTAGATCTTCATGCTGTGAATGTGAATGTGAGGAAATGCCCTTGCAGAGAGAGAAGGGACACATGGCATCATCCCGATGTTCAATGGGGTGTTCGTGAAACAGATTGAATGTCTACAGCTGGAGCATCTTCAGCGTAACATGAGCCGCATGCTAATATAGACGGCGAGTGTGTTTCCTCTCGGATCCACGTGTTACGGATGCGCTCGGGAAGAGTGTGTGTGACGCCGGGCCACGGACGACTTCGCGTGCATTCGGATCCAATCTCATCCAGCGTTCTGCCTGGTTTAGCGATTCTTCCACTGATGTTGAGCTTGTCAACAGAGACGGTTCTTCTTCGACCGCGTGACTGAGTGTGAGAGGATTACGATGACAACAAATGTCCCGCTGAAGAAAACATTCTGCTAAACATCTCATTCGTGTCCACAGAACACAGGCATCGGTCCGATTCTAGCCTGTAGAAGTGACAGAAATCTCTCAGATTTTATTAAAATATCTTTAATTTGTGTTTCGAAGATGAACGAAAGTCTCATGGGTTTGGAACGACATGAAGGCGAGTGATTAATGAACGAATCTTCATTATAGTGTGAACTATCCTTTAATGCAGAATAAACATCTGAAGGCGTCGGAAATTCTGAGAGTCATGGAGAGAGACAGAAACACACACACACACACACACACACACACACACACACACACACACACACACACACACACACACACACACACACACACAAGCTTATAAAGCCACTTCACAGTCAGACAGACTCATGACAATTAAAACGCACACACACACTCTCTCTCTCTCTCACACACACACACACACACACACACACACAGCTGACGGGCCAAGCCTGGACAGATGGGTCTGATTGTGATGGAAATGAAGAGTGACCCTTTGAACACGCGGCTCTTTTGAGTTCGAGATGATCTTTATTTCTGAGTTTCAGCAGGGGTTTGTTGCTCAGTTCTCAGTTCTCAGTTCTCTCGGACTGATTGAGTTTCTGTGATTCGACTCGTGCCGAATCTCCAGTAATCTGTCATCAGAGACTGTAACATCAGATTATGAGTGTGTAGAGTCACACACTGTAAAATCCAACAGTGATTCTAGCCAACACTTTTTAGTTAACTTGTCTTAACTTAATTGTAAAAAACTAGTAATGTGTACTATTCACACACTATGTTTTGTTTACTCAGAAAACCCAAGTTAAGGTTAATTGATTGGTTTGAGTGTGTGTTTTTAGGCGGGGAAATTCTTAATGGACTTTTCACTCATTCCCTCCACTTCTGCAGTTATTTTTCTCTGTTTGCATTCACTCATTTCCCAAAGTCATCTTGAATGTTGAATTGTCAATAAAACTAAAAAAATTGAGAGAACATCACATAAGCTGCACTTCATAAATTGATGTTGATTTTCCTAAAATGTTTTAGTCGCCATTATGATGATCAGTGTTCCCTTTGGTTGGGCACTTGACTCTTCATTTATACTATTGTAATTCTCTTCCCATTGATGCAGCGATGCAACAAGACATCAGTTATTTAGTTTCAAAAGAAGTGAAGTTATATATACTGTATATCTATAATCAATATTTCTTGTCAATTTATGATCTTTTATAATTTTGCTGCTACCACTTATGTCTTAAACAGCTTGTGAAACTGGGTTTATA
>JARWKJ010000004.1:525832-535832 GCA_029959095.1 Rhinichthys osculus
TGAATGTGTCAAATATAGCAAGGATACATTTTAATTGTTTATTAATAAAGTCAAGATGAAGTTGACGATGCTGATTCGCGATCTTCGCAGTTAGTGAACGCACCAGAGAGAAATGCACATTTCATTTCATAAGCAGAGTCTGTTTTCTTTCGTTTTGAATTGTTCTGTTTACAAGTAGACATTTCAATATAGATATATTTTTCAGGTCCGTGAATAGGCTACCTTATACGCTGAGTTTCGGTTCATTTATGAGACGCGCTCCAGTTCACCTCCGTGTCGTGATGGCCTATCTATAATTGTCTGCTATATTTAGCCTACTTCTTATTTATTAAATCCAACTTATCCAAGTAATTGGTTGATGAAACATTGATTACAATTAAGATACAATTAATACAAAACGAAATTCACTTTAAAGAAAGGCTTTTGTGTCTTCTGTGTAAGGTCTCTGTGGAAGTTTTAAAGCAGTCTTTTAGTGCCGCTTCAGCGGTCGCGTCCGTAATGGAGAACTGTCACGTCTGTAACATTGTTTTTTCCTCATAAATCCGATTTGCTCAGTGTAATTCACAGAATTACAAAAAAAAAAAAAATCGGTGCCTCCTAAAAGTTAAAGTTTTTTTTTTTTGTCACGCATGACTGTCTATTTCCCTAATATTAAATATAAAACGCATGTGTAGACTGATATTTTTCTAATGTCTGGACTCCTTTCAGGGAGGAGCCTATGGATAAACAGACGTTTCAATATTTTGGTAGTAATGCATTTTCTGAGAATTTATATTTCAAGTTTTGACTGCAAATGTCATGTCCATAACGCTGGAATTCCCACATTTTAAATAATTTATCCTCAACTAGTTTTGTGGTGTAGGTCTACGTATTTTATAATGTTAAGTTAACTTCAAATTAATTAAAGATGTGGTAGCATTGGATCTGGACGGTATGGATAACGCTGGGAGTTGGAAGGGGTGTGTCGCGATTCTGCAGGTTCGTGGATCTAAGTGTCGCGATTTCGGTTTCATATCGCATATCGTTACAGCCCTAGTTATTTAGAATGTTAAGTTCTACTTGTATAGTTATTTTGGTGAAAGTAACTCAAAAGTAATACAGGAGTAATGTAACGCATTACAATTCTGAGACAGTAATATTGTAAGGCGTGCGTGTGTGTGTGTGTTTGTGTGTGTGTGTGTGTGTGAGAGTGTGTGAGTGTGTGTGTGTGTGTGTGTGTGTGTGTGTGTGTGTGTGTGTGTGTGTCTGGACTGGCTGTAAAACATGGCTCTCAGTGATGTACGAGCACTTCCAGAGATTAGTGATGCTCACGTGGTCCGAGTCGCCAATCACAGCATCACAGCCGCTTCCACTGCGAACACGTGTAATTACTCATTCTCAGCGTGATGAACTGTGGAGCTGAAGAGCTCTCGAGATGAGTATGAAAATGAAAAGCGCAGCACGCCATCTTTGACTTTAACCCTCGGATAGCGCTGTCGAGTCACACTGAACATGCTGGCATCGGCTTCCCAGGTAAACGCATCTTGACTTGACATTTTCTTTCATTATCTGTCAAGTTAGTGTCCACTGATGTCTGAGTCTATAACACACAGATCTGATAATGATGCTGTGATACAGAAGTCACTGTGTTGATGCTGTGATTGACAGCTGTCCGTCATGATGTTCTGCAGATGAGCTTCACACACTGGCGAGCTCAAAGGATCCGATGCAAACTGGTTTCCGACTATTAAATAACACTATTTGATCAATGCTTAAATTACTGATTAATTGCACTTTTCAGCATTTACACGAGCGCTCCTGCTCTTAGGTTGCACTACTTGAACTCGTTTGCACGGTTCCTCAGAACAAAGCTTCTGTTAGATGAACAAACAAGAGATAATATCATTCAAAACCTCCAGTCTGATCTTACAGTGACTCTTTCTGAGAGTTACACAGTTACACCAGTAGGTGGCGACAAGTGACTGCATTATAAATGAGTTCATTCGTTCAGTCATTCGTTCAACTGAGTCGTTCAACAGCACTGATTCATTCAGGAACTAAACAAGCATCTGTCTTTACAAGTGAGTCATTGAATCATTCACTTAAACGATTCATTCACTCATACTCTCTCTCTCACACACACACACACAGTCACACAGTCACACACACACACACACACACACAGCCTGAGTTTATGAGTCATTGAATCACTCATTTAAACAATGAAACTGAATCATTCAGGAACTGCATTGGTTCGTTCGCATTTATTTTCATTGGCAGAGCAAAAATAAAATGACTGTCAATACTTCGAGTAAGTTAGTCAATAATAACTTATGTTACTGTTGTACTAAAGCGATTCCGGACAATCGTGCTGTTACTCCATTATATTTCTAATGTGACAGCCGTTCATAAACAAAGAGCAGAATTTACAAATCATTCTCAAAGCCATAAAACACAATCTCTTGAGAGAAATCAAATGCAAATATTATAACTGATATTTTCCATAGATATAAGGTTGAAACCATTTCTCAACTTCTAACTTTGGAAACATTCCACCCAGACAAACAATCCAGTGTTACTGCAGTGACTCAGTGTGTGTGTGTAAGCAGAGGTGTGTGTTACTCTGGTGAACAGCCGGTTGTGTTCTCAGTGTGAGAAGCAGGGCGGCGACACACACACACACTGTGTGAACATGAAAACTGAAATATTGCACAGACTCATCCTGAGCCCAAGAGATGCCAGTGGAGACTCACAGATGCGGATGCGCTTGTTTCAATCAGTTCACACACACACACACACACACACACACACACACACACACACACACACACACTGACGGAGTTTAAGAGGAGAAAACCACCACGACTCCAGAAGCAGCGACGAGTAAAACCTGAACCCGGATCGATCCGGAGCGAGAGTGTGGAACTGGATCCAGAGAAAAAGAGATCGAGATGAAGCAGTCACAGAACGAAACGCAGATACACAAACACACACACACACACACACACGCAGACACGCAGACGCACACACACGCAGACACACACAGACGCAGACACACGCAGACACACACAGACACAGACAAACCCAGACGCAGACACACAGACGCAGACACACAGACACAGACACACAGACGCAGACACACAGACGCAGACACACAGACGCAGACACACAGACGCAGACACACGCAGACACACAGATGCAGACACACAGACGCAGACACACAGACGCAGACACACAGACGCAGACACACAGACGCAGACACACAGACGCACACACACAGACGCAGACACACAGACGCACACACACAGACGCAGACACACGCAGACACACAGATGCAGACACACAGACGCAGACACACAGACGCAGACACACAGACGCAGACACACAGACGCACAGATGCAGACACACAGACGCAGACACACAGACGCAGACACACAGACGCAGACACACAGACGCAGACACACAGACGCAGACACACAGACGCACAGATGCAGACACACAGACGCAGACACACAGACGCAGACACACAGACGCAGACACACAGACGCAGACACACAGACGCAGACACACAGACGCAGACAAACGCAGACGCAGACACACAGACGCAGACACACAGACGCAGACACACAGACGCACACACACAGACGCAGACACACGCAGACACGCAGACGCAGACACACAGACGCAGACACACAGACGCAGACACACAGACGCAGACACACGCAGACACACAGATGCAGACACACAGACGCAGACACACAGACGCAGACACACAGACACAGACAAACGCAGACGCAGACACACAGACGCAGACACACAGACGCAGACACACAGACGCAGACACACGCAGACACACAGACGCAGACACACAGACGCAGACACACAGACGCAGACACACAGACACAGACAAACGCAGACGCAGACACACAGACGCAGACACACAGACGCAGACACGCAGACACACAGACGCACAGATGCAGACACACAGACGCAGACACACAGACGCAGACACACAGACGCAGACACACAGACGCAGACACACAGACGCAGACACACAGACGCAGACAAACGCAGACGCAGACACACAGACGCAGACACACAGACGCAGACACACAGACGCACACACACAGACGCAGACACACGCAGACACGCAGACGCAGACACACAGACGCAGACACACAGACGCAGACACACAGACGCAGACACACGCAGACACACAGATGCAGACACACAGACGCAGACACACAGACGCAGACACACAGACACAGACAAACGCAGACGCAGACACACAGACGCAGACACACAGACGCAGACACACAGATGCAGACACACGCAGACACACAGACGCAGACACACAGACGCAGACACACAGACGCAGACACACAGACACAGACAAACGCAGACGCAGACACACAGACGCAGACACACGCAGACACGCAGACGCAGACACACAGACGCAGACACACAGACGCAGACACACAGACGCAGACACACAGACGCAGACACACAGACGCAGACACGCAGACGCAGACACACAGACGCACACACACGCAGACACACAGACACAGACAAACGCAGACGCAGACACACAGACGCAGACACACAGACGCAGACGCACACACACAGACGCAGACACACGCAGACACACAGACGCAGACACACAGACGCAGACACACAGACGCAGACACACAGATGCAGACACAGACACACACACAGACGCAGACACGCAGATGCAGACACACACAGACGCAGACACACAGACGCAGACACACGCAGACACACACACAGACGCAGACACACAGACGCAGACACACAGAGACGCAGACACACACAGACGCACACACAAGCAGACGCAGACAGAGACACACACACAGACGCAGACACACACACACGCAGACACACAGACACAGACACACAGACGCAGACACACAGACGCAGACACACAGACGCAGACACACAGATGCAGACACACAGACGCAGACACACAGACGCAGACACACAGACGCAGACACACAGACGCACACACACAGACGCAGACACACGCAGACACACAGACGCAGACACACAGACGCAGACACACACACAGACGCAGACACGCAGATGCAGACACACACAGACGCACACACACAGACGCAGACACACGCAGACACACACACAGACGCAGACACACGCAGACACACAGACGCAGACACACAGACGCAGACACACAGACGCAGACGCACACACACAGACGCAGACACACGCTGACACACAGACGCAGACACACAGACGCAGACACACAGACGCAGACACACAGACGCAGACACACAGACGCAGACACACAGATGCAGACACAGACGCAGACACACAGACGCAGACACACAGACGCAGACACACAGACGCAGACACACAGACGCAGACACACAGATGCAGACACAGACACACACACAGACGCAGACACGCAGATGCAGACACACACAGACGCAGACACACAGACGCAGACACACGCAGACACACACACAGACGCAGACACACAGACGCAGACACACAGAGACGCAGACACACACAGACGCACACACAAGCAGACGCAGACAGAGACACACACACAGACGCAGACACACAGATGCAGACACACAGACACAGACACACAGACGCAGACACACAGACGCAGACACACAGACGCAGACACACAGATGCAGACACACAGACGCAGACACACAGACGCAGACACACAGACGCAGACACACAGACGCACACACACAGACGCAGACACACGCAGACACACAGACGCAGACACACAGACGCAGACACACACACAGACGCAGACACGCAGATGCAGACACACACAGACGCACACACACAGACGCAGACACACGCAGACACACACACAGACGCAGACACGCAGACACACAGACGCAGACACACAGACGCAGACACACGCAGACACACAGACGCAGACACACAGACGCAGACACACAGACGCAGACACACAGACGCAGACACACACACACACAGACGCAGACACACAGACGCAGACAAACGCAGACACACACAGACGCAGACACACACAGACGCAGACACACACAGACGCAGACACACACAGACGCAGACACACACAGACGCAGACAAACGCAGACAAACGCAGACACACACAGACGCAGACACACGCAGACACACAGACGCAGACACACAGACGCAGACACACAGAGGCAGACACACAGACGCAGACAAACGCAGACACACACAGACGCAGACACACAGAGGCAGACACACAGACGCAGACAAACGCAGACACACACAGACGCAGACACACAGACGCAGACACACAGACGCAGACACACAGACGCAGACACACAGATGCAGACACACAGACGCAGACACACAGACGCAGACACACAGACGCAGACACACGCAGACACACACACAGACGCAGACACACAGACGCAGACACACAGAGACGCAGACACACACAGACGCACACACAAGCAGACGCAGACACAGACACACACACAGACGCAGACACACACACACGCAGACACACAGACGCAGACACACACACACGCAGACACACAAGCAGACGCAGACACAGACAGACGCAGACAAACGCAGACACAGACAGACGCAGACACAGACGCAGACACACACAGACACACACACAGACACAGACACACACACAGACACACACACACAAGCAGACGCAGACACAGACACACACACACACACACAGACGCAGACACACAGACACAGACACACACACACACACACAGACGCAGACACACGCAGACGCGGACACGCAGACACGCACAGACGCAGACACAGACAAACGCAGATGCAGACACACACAGACGCAGACACACACAGACGCAGACACACAAACGCAGACACACACACAGACGCAGACACACACAGACACAGACAAACGCAGATGCAGACACACACAGACGCAGACACACACAGACGCAGACACACAAACGCAGACACACACACACAGACGCAGACACACACACAGACGCAGACACACACACAGACGCAGACACACACACAGACGCAGACACACACAGACGCAGACACAGACACACACACAGACGCAGACACACAGACACAGACACACACACACAGACGCAGACACAGACAAACGCAGATGCAGACACACACAGACGCAGACACACAAACGCAGACACACACACAGACGCAGACACACACACAGACGCAGACAGACACAGACGCAGACACACACACAGACGCAGACACACACACAGACGCAGACACACACACAGACGCAGACACACACAGACGCAGACACACACACAGACGCAGACACAGACACACACACAGACGCAGACACACAGACACAGACACACACACAGACGCAGACACAAGCAGACGCAGACACACACAGACGCAGACACACAGACACAGACACACACACAGACGCACACACAAGCAGACGCAGACACACAGACGCACAGACGCAGACACGCAGATGCAGACACACACAGACGCACACACAAGCAGACGCAGACACACAGACGCAGACACACAGACGCACAGACGCAGACACACAGACACAGACACACACACAGACGCACACACAAGCAGACGCAGACACACAGACGCAGACACACAGACGCACACAAAAGCAGATGCAGACACGCAGACGCACAGACGCAGACGCACACACACACACACACACACACACACACACAGACGCACACACGCAGATGCAGACGCAGACACACACAGATGCAGACACACACAGACGCACACACAAGCAGACGCAGACACACACACGCAGGCGCACACACACACACACACACACACAGATGCAGACACACACACACACAGACGCACACACACAGATACAGACACACACACACACACAGACGCACACACACAGATGCAGACACACACACACACACACACACACAGACGCACACACACAGATGCAGACACACACACAGACGCAGACACACACAGACGCAGACACACACAGACGCAGACACACACAGATGCAGACACACACAGATGCAGACACACACAGATGCAGACACACACAGATGCAGACACACACACAGACGCAGACACACACAGACGCAGACACACACAGATGCAGACACACACAGATGCAGACACACACAGATGCAGACACACACAGATGCAGACACACACACAGACGCAGACACACACAGACGCAGACACACACAGACGCAGACACACACAGATGCAGACACACACAGATGCAGACACACACAGATGCAGACACACACAGACGCAGACACACACAGACGCAGACGCAGACACACACAGACGCAGACACACACAGACGCAGACACACACAGATGCAGACACACACAGACACACACACGCAGACGCACACACATGCAGACGCAGACACACACGCAGACGCACACAAACAAACACACACGCGCTGCAGAAGAACTGAGCTGATGAGTTTCCTACAGACGAGCAGCTGCTGCGACACACACACGCACACACACACACACACACACACACACACACTCAGTGTTTACAGCTTCTGTCGCAGGAGTCGTTCCTCTCATTAATATCTGGCATCATGGAATCATCATAATCCCACAGGTCTCGATGAACATGCAGAGTTTCACACACACACACACACACACACACACACACACACACACACACACACACACACACCATAAAACCTCTCAGTGAACCCAACCTTCATGGATCCGCCGATGCCGATAGAGAAGCTTTAAGAGTGTATCGTGTGATAATGAACTGCAGAAATGAACAACTGATGTTTAATTAAGATACTCAACATGTTAGAGATGGAAAACACGTATATCTATTCAGATATAACACACACTCGCTCACACACACAGCAACACATCTGCTTCCAATTCAGATGTTTGGTGAGAATTATCAATCAGTGTATAAAACATAATTGTGCATTTGCATGAAAGCAGCAGGTGCGATATCTCCAATCTCTCTCTCCAATCTCTCTCTCAGTGTCTCTCTCTCAGTGTCTCTCTGTCAGTGTCTCTCTCTCAGTGTCTCTCTCTCAGTGTCTCTCTGTCAGTGTCTCTCTCTCAGTGTCTCTCTCTCAGTGTCTCTCTCTCAGTGTCTCTCTCTCAGTGTCTCTCGCTCAGTGTCTCTCAGTGTCTCTCTCAGTGTCTCTCTCAGTGTCTCTCTCAGTGTCTCTCTCTCAGTGTCTCTCTCAGTGTCTCTCTCAGTGTCTCTCTCAGTGTCTCTCTCAGTGTCTCTCTCAGTGTCTCTCTCTCAGTGTCTCTCTCTCAGTGTCTCTCTCAGTGTCTCTCTCAGTGTCTCTCTCAGTGTCTCTCTCTCAGTGTCTCTCTCAGTGTCTCTCTCAGTGTCTCTCTCAGTGTCTCTCTCAGTGTCTCTCTCAGTGTCTCTCTCAGTGTCTCTCTCAGTGTCTCTCTCTCAGTGTCTCTCTCAGTGTCTCTCTCAGTGTCTCTCTCAGTGTCTCTCTCTCAGTGTCTCTCTCAGTGTCTCTCTCAGTGTCTCTCTCAGTGTCTCTCTCAGTGTCTCTCTCAGTGTCTCTCTCAGTGTCTCTCTCAGTGTCTCTCTCTCAGTGTCTCTCTCTCAGTGTCTCTCTCAGTGTCTCTCTCAGTGTCTCTCTCAGTGTCTCTCTCAGTGTCTCTCTCTCAGTGTCTCTCTCTCAGTCTCTCTCTCAGTGTCTCTCTCTCAGTGTCTCTCTCAGTGTCTCTCTCTCAGTGTCTCTCTCTCAGTGTCTCTCTCAGTGTCTCTCTCTCAGTGTCTCTCTCTCAGTGTCTCTCGCCCAGCTCCTGTCTCTCTCTCTTCTGTAGAGCATCAGCAGGAGTGCATCTGTCCATCTGTGATCTGACCGTCATCAGTTCATCGCTGTACGCGAGATCCAGAGGACAACATCAGATCAGAGCCAAACACCATCACACTCTCACACACACAGCTGAACAAGAATAATCAATTCAAATTTATAATCAGATGAGACTCTAGAGCAGATCTACATGTTTCCCACACCTCTACTATTTGATATTATTACACTCACAAAAATCAATGT